>JAWPHD010000810.1:0-150000 GCA_037043455.1 Cyrtodaria siliqua | reverse complement strand
ATAGTCTGTACATAAAACTTGCGAAAGGTGCCATTTAGGACAATATTTATGTAAGCCAAATGGGCTAAAAGAAACTAAGCCGCCGAATTCACTACCAATACCGTTCTTCCAAACTCTATTCATATGTTTGCCGATTGAAAGGATAGATTTTTATGGATTTTTAAAATACTCGTAAGTGAATATGCGTAAAAGCAATTAAGAGTAGCAATCTCATTAAAATCAGACCATTTATCACAGTACAATACTCTACGCTACTAACGACCTGACAACACTGCATTGGAGGTCACCTCAGATTGACCTTACGATTAGCTCTGCTTCACTGCGCATGTCGTGTTTCACTAAAACGCTGTGACGCAGTCTACGTTCGGTATTGAAAGAGACAATGTCCGTAACTTTTAGCCTATAAAACCCAAAATAATTGCGTTGACAAACATAACACACCAACCATTATTAAATATTTACTGCAAAAAAAAAAGATTGTTTGACGGAATTTAATAGCGGTACAAAAAATGTACCGATTCGTGGAATTGAACCCACACTAAAATTACATTCGCAGGTCAATAGTCGATTTCGATATCAACTGAGCTAAGCGGGCCAGATGTACTATGACTTAGTAGTGTTATTTTTTACTGGTCCTTTGGGACCAACGAGCCCAATATAGGTGTCTTTGAAGTAGAATACCGCTTAAGCCGGTGCTAGGAGGCGTGAAAAGTGTTGCTTCTTTCATTATTTCTCATGAACAGACTCAATAAAACCGAGTCTGCTGCTTTATTCTCTTAATCGTGTTTGTTGCTCTCAAAGGATCACCTTTATCAGTATTTATTACTATTTAGAATATATAATGTCGCATTAATTTCGGTGGAATATATATTATCAAAACACACATTACATCGCCCATGATTTTCTTCGTATCTTGATGTAAAACATGCCATTTAGTGCATTTCTTTGAATTTATCGTGCAATCCACAGCAATAATACTCGAAGACTTTATCTTTATTCGAATAGAGATCTATGTGTTTTATGTAGATTTTCTTTGTTCAGTTCACTCGAGTGCATATGAAACGCGCGATTTCATTGGTTGAATTTAGTTGATCTCATGAATATTGATAAGATGAAAAGTCGATCTGACGTGACCTCTAAGGCAGTGTTGTCAGATCCTATAGTGAAAAGTATCAAAGCGTAATCTGGATATGATTTTAATGATATTGTAAGAGTGGGTAACTCATAATTCGACGCTTCGGCAACGATAACAAAATGGTGTTGTTTTGCCTGTACGGTTAATGCGTTTAAAAATTGTAGTTACAGAGTTCGGTATTCGCAGCATATGTAGGTTACATAGTATCCCTTATCGCCAGAAAACAAAGAAACGGTTCACATCTAACGTCGCGCAATAGTAATACACGGAAGAACGAGTACACATATCTCAATACAAATATAATAACCTATAAATACTGTTTATGCCAATCCACTTTTATACAGCGGATTTTGTATGCAGCTTATTTAATCAGGCATGATGAAGTATATATTTTCCAACAAAACATAACAAATATTTCAAATGTAAAAGATAACACTGGTAATATTAAACTAGCGGTAATCGTTCTTGATTTTGTTTCCTTAATTTAAATATAAGCGTAAAATTGTCCCAGTTGAAGAACTCATATTGTGATAACATTTCTTTATGCTTAAGGGTTTGAAATGTATATTCTAACCTTCATTTGAAAACATCTAACAGATATGTTTTCGGAAATTCAGTATTGAACGTACACTATTACAGATATATACCTAATCTAAGTTGACTGTAAAATGTATGTAATAATATACTATATTAAAGTGATACAATATGGTGTATCAAATACAAACCTATAAAGAAATATAAAAAGATCGGACAGGGAAAGTAGCATTCAAGGAGAACAGTCAACCACAAAACACAGAAACAAACACGCAAACAGACAAACAAGAAGGCAAAAGTAACCATTAATGCAAACGACATCACAAACACAAAAGGGTTGACAATAGGGCCACCGCCTTGGAACGGTCAGTGAACATTGTCTTAAACATCTTAATAAGTGAACATATTTAAATATGACAAATACATGTCTTTTATAAAATATGATAGTTCGATTCATTAAAAATGGCTACATACTAATTTAAATAAGTCAGGGTTGTACACATTATTACTCACGTGTTTCCAATATTTGAAGTCAAAGGCGGCAGTGATGGGTACAATTGTAATTTTAATGGGAGCTGGTACATGTACGCCGTCATGTATGGTTTCATGGAGGGATCCAACGGCTTGTTGGGCGGCTTTACTACTAGAGTACAATGTTGAATTGAGAAACAGCGATGAAGCGAAACCATCGTAATTACCGGCGTGTTGAATCAAATTGGAATCCTGAAAAAGTCACAAACCGTAGTTGTATATATACTGGGTTTCTACGTTATGTATTATCCGTGTTGTGCATTTACGACGAAGGGTTTGTCTCCTACTGCTATTTCCCCCAACTGACCATTCCAAGGCAGTATTTGAGCCAACCCCCCATACTCGTTTGCTATTAAAATACAAACAATAGTCTGTTGGTGACCGACTTTAATTTTCTATATTATCTGAAATGAATTAATGTAATTTCAAGGTAGCATCTGTTAAAAAGAGCATGAAATGAGAAATTTGGTAATCTAATTACATAATAGTATTGCAGTCTCGGTTTGATTGTGACTTTTCATGAAAGGTCATCAAAAATGCTTGTCATCTTTAATTTTCTATATTATCTGAAATGAATTAATGTAATTTCAAGGTAGCGTCTTTTAAAAAGAGCATGAAATGAGAAATTTGGTAATCTAATTACATAATAGTATTGCAGTCTCGGTTTGATTGTGACTTTTCATGAAAGGTCATCAACATCAAACATGCTTGAGGGTGAACATGGAACCGTCAATGATGCATGTTTACACCATTGCATGGCCAGCGACGTATGTTCCTAGTTTTTAACAAAATGCTTTGCCCTAAACAAGCAAACAATGGGCGAAACAAACAAACTTGAATTTGGTGTGGAGCAGAGGTTTTGAAGCCTGCGTATCACAAGTAACTGTAAAAGACTAAATTAAAAAGCAGGCAACATATCCTAAGGGTGATAAAAAACAATACTCAGAACATTTAACGGCTGGCTGGAGTAGTGGAACCACCTATTCGAAATTAAAGTAAGGAAACAAGAGTATTTGAGAATTACCACAGATGTATGTATATAAATTTTGGGCTCAGTAACAGTTGCATTGATATAATTATTGTTTGCTAACGAATACTATACGTTCTATTATTTGTTACTATTTGTTAATATTTACACTTACCGTTTGTTCGGCTTGTTGAAAAAGTTGCAAGGTGTTCAACTGATACCTATTAATTGTCCTCGTACCCATGTCTACCTCTGTCACAATGCTCTATAAAAATGAGAAGAAATAGTCCTATAGAAATCACCGCACCCAAACGCAACGACACTCACTGCACCAGAAACAAGGAGCAAATAATGTACAACGATACGGGCAATAGACAAAAAGAAGGATACAACTATCGGACAGGGAAAGCAGCATTTAAGGACGACAGTCAACCACAAAACACAAAAACAAACACGCAAACAGACAAACAGAAAGGCAAAAGTAATACAAAATGCAAACGACATCACAAACACAAAAGGGTTGACAATAGGGCTACCGCCTTGGAACACAACAAGTGGGGAAGACATTTCAAGACAGGGTCATTATTGGCCTGTAACAATATTAAAGCGTTTTTTACTAACGGCAGTTTAGACAATAGAACCAACTGGACTTGCCAAGACGTTTGTGAAGCTCACATTTGCATATTAGATACTATTTTCGTCATGTATGAAACTGCCGTTTATAGACAAGTTGTTGATATATATTTGGGTGCGAACTATGCACCTCAAAAGTGAGATATAGGGTCCTATAGAAACCACAGCGTCCGAGCGCAATGGCATCGTAGGTCCAGACTGTACTGCAAACAAGGACTTGACAATACAATGAAACAGACAAAAACAACAGAAATGGTGGTGAAGACAGGGTTACCGACTTGGAACGGTCAATAAGCAATAAGGCCTACTGGTTAGCTAGATTTTATATGGGCACAATCGTCGCTATTATCCTGTCTTCAACGCCCAAATAGACAAGACAGTGTAAACAAAACTACATCCCATCAAAAGGAATTCTCTAACAATAAAGTCCACATCCTGAGAAACTAACTAAAGAAACACATACAAAATAATAAACATCTCAGGATGTATCCAGAATCGTACTGAACAACCATAGTAGTTGCAGCTAAAGAGAAAACCAATCTAGGGTACGACCAGAAAACCCGAGGGACGAAAGCTCATGCACCCACCTCCCTTAGTTTGGGTTTCAGTAGGTACAATCATAGAGTCCCAAGAGGTAGTCCAGTCATCGCACAAGTGAAAAGTGAAGCGTAATGACTGACTGTAGAGGGGCCAATCACTAAACATGCAGTGCGCTGTAAAACCAAAGGGTTATATCTTTTTCTGACTAACTTCCTGATTAAATTTGTAAAGCGGTCAGGAAACCCGCCAGACCCATTTAACTTTCGAAGTTTATAGACCACATCTCCATAAAATGAGGGTTGTGATATGCCTAGTCGCAGAAGTGTCTTAATGTTGGTGTTGTACTTTTCCAGCAGGCCCTGGTTACGGCGGTAGAATTTAGAGATAGATCTACGTAATTTGTGATAACGAAAACCTTGCTGAAGAAGTTTACTTGTAATAACTTGATTTCGATCATTGAAGTCTATAACATCATTACACGCGCTAGTAAATCGAACGAGCTGGGATATATACACCCCGTACGAGGTAGCACGAGGTACATCACCATCCAGGTGTGGATAGTTAACGATGTTAAAATTGAAATCATCTCCCTTATCATAGATTTTAGTATGAATACAATCATTTGAAATCGAGAGATGAAGATCGAGAAATGCTGCTACTGTATCCGAAATGTTGGCTTTATTCAACGTGAGCTCTGGTGGATAAATGTTAGTAACCATATGAGCAAAGAACGGATTATCAATATTGAGTATGTCATCAAGATACCGAGAAGTATTATTAAAGGCATCAATAATTTCACCCTGGCTAACAGGTGACAAACTCAACATAAAATCTCTTTCATAGCGGTACAAAAACAAATCTGCAACATGTGGCGCACAGTTAGTACCCATAGGAATACCAACAACCTGGTGGTAAATAGTATTACCGTATCTTATAAAGATGTTATCCAGAAGAAAACATAAGGCTCTGCAAACATCAGTACAAGTCCACAAATTATACTTATCAATGGGGGCGTTAGTAAAGAAAGCCCTGACATTATTATAAGCTAGAAAAGTTGTACCTTCTCTAGCAAATGTCTTCTGAATAAGCTGAAGCAATTTTTCTTTGATAAGATTATGTGGTAGTGTAGTATACAGTGTAGAAAAGTCGTAGGTGCTTAGAGAAGAGGCATGAAAATGCTTACACCGTAGTTTGTCAAGAACTTCTCCAGAGTTTTTGATAGACCAAAACAGATTGATTCCTGAGTTCCCGAAGTCCTTTCCGCAATATTTTACAATATGTTCTTTAATCGCGGAAAGTCAATAGTTTTGATATATTGGTCGTGGTACATGAACTAGAATTAGCGATAAAACGTGCTTTGTAAGGAATTTTGTGAAGTTTTGGTATCCAGTACATTGTAGGGAGCTTCGTCTGCTTACTAATTACAGAAACCTTTATAGTCTCCATAAAGGTCACATGCTGGGAAACAATGTCCGTCTCCAGCAGAGGTGTAGTCTGATAAGCAGAAGTGCTCGCTAGCTCAGCATTCCAAGTATTGATATAATGTAGTCGTCAGACAATAATTATATTGTTGGAAGCTTTGTCTGCTGGAACTAGAGCAAATTTAGTATGTAAATTCTGAAGACCCTTCTTAAGGTGCCGTAAATTGTATGTACATCAAGATTTCCAGTAAGAATGTGACCGACAGGTTCGTAACAAAATTTAGAATTTTGACAATCTCAATCAGTAGGAGTAGATGTCTCGATCTCAAGATCAGAAACGATCATATTATAATTCTAAATAAGATTTCTAGTAGATTTCTTATACTTGTAACATGTAACAGGAGTCTCAATATTCTTTAAATACTTTGGAATTTTGTCAGTCACTCGCATATCATTAAAAATACCGGATAAATTAATGAAATCGATGCCTTTATCAACATAAGTTATCTTCAAAAATGCCTTTGATGGTCAGATGGAGCATCTATATGTGGACGCAAAATAAGTTGCGTGAAACTTTGAATAATAGATGCAACAGTCGCAGATTTGTTTTTGCATTGCTATGAAAGCGATTTCATGTTGAGTCTTTCACCAGATACTCAGGTAGATGTAATTGAAGCCTTTAATGCCACCTCTGGGTATTTAGATGACATATTGAACATTGATAACCCTTTCTTTTTGACTTAGGTTAATACAATCTATCCCAAAGAACTTCAACTCAACAAAGCTCATACTTCTGATACTGTCGTTTCTTTTCTTGATTTATAGCTCACTATTAAAAATGGTGAAATAAAAAGTAAAATTTATGACTAGAGAGATGATTTTAATTTTGATATTGTTACATATTCTCACTTCGATGAGGATGTTCCCCGGGCTAATTTTATGTTTCTCAACTTATTCGTTTTTCTTGAGTTTGTTTTTGAAAGTTGGGGACTTTAATATTCATAATCTAAGCAACTACTCCATCAGGGCTACCGTTACCATACACTTCGAAAAACCTTTACAAACTTTTATTTTGGAAACACGGATCTGATTTTAAAATATAAATTTAATTTAAGAACACTTCTGCGACAAGGACTATCACAACCTGACTTCAATGGTGATGTAATTTTTAAACTTCGTAAGATTATTGGTCATACTCAACACGTTTATCAAACGAGGTTATGACCCCATCATTTTGCAACGTACAGCATGTTTATTGGTTGACCTATTTACAGTTGGCCACTATGCCTTCCTGTTTTGTTTTGTTTTGTTTTGCGAAGACAATACAGATTGTGGACTCTATCATGACGTGTGCCTACATCATCAAAGGACGGTAGCGTCTGACAAGTTAAATTTTGTCTTGCTTTCGCCTTAGTGTTTTGTTATCTTGATTCTCTGGCTTCTGCCAAGTCATTCAGTACCTGTTTTGTGGCTTTCAACCCCACCTACCAAAAGAGAAGCTAACTATATATACTTAACGCCATTAAAGTGCAAATGTTTTTTTTTTGTGTTTATTTCCAAGATCGATTGTAGTGTTGTGTACATTTTAGAAATTATCAAAATTCCCTATAAATCTAGTGACCAATCAAATTCATGTATTGAAAGAAGTAAAATGGGAATTATGCTATCTATCTTGGAGACTTTTTAATTAAAAATAAACACAAAATAAGAAAACGTGCACTTTTAATGGCATTTAATTATATTTAACAGTCTTAAGAAAACGAACATTGAAAAGTAATTCAGATTACTCACTGTTCCCCATTTGTCAAGAAATATTAAATATGGTGTCATATCCATTACAGCAGAAGTTTGAGTCAGATTGCACACGTCTGCTGCGAATTCCTGAGTGATAGTGAAGTTCCCCGTGCCTGTCAACTCGTCTTTATATCGCATGGTTCCACGAGTACACGTGCTACTGATGTCTTTATACAGAGTTCCCGATTGTTTTCCAAGGTACTCTGTCACCTGACGGAGACTAATCATCTCTGAATTGAAAGTGAGAGTGTGATCCTAAGTTGTGTATCCTGTTTAGCTTGACTGTCTTAAAGTTTTAACACTACAGTTGAGTTTACCATAAAAAGGACTTATTTGACAAAGTCGCTTGAAATTGTGTAATTCTGTTCTATATACTCCATATTATAACACACACACACACACACACACACGCACGCACGCACGCACGCACGCACACACACACACACATAGTCATACTTACAGGTCAAGAAAATGGACGAGGACATAAAATCAAATCAATTAAATAGTTGGTTTAAATGTAATCCAGTGCAAAATAATAAGACGTTGATATTTGGTTTCTATTTCGTTTCGCCAGCTGTTTTAGGCATATAAATTCAAACAATGTAACTGAATGTATTTAGATGAATACATGACCCTAATGTTTTTGCAACGCATATTAAAGGGGGTACATCAGGATTTTTCTAGAAATATCTTAAAGTATAAAAATGTTCCAATTCATGATAAAACACTTATATCCATCAAAATATGATGTTCGAACCATATTGCTAAGGTTTAAACTTTGGATACACCATATAGCTAGGACGGAATCGGGCATAAAATGCTGAAATTAACCCTGGTGCGTCACCTAGGATAGCACGTATTACTGTACAGAATTAATTTCCTTGTAACTAAGGGGTCATTTTTAGCATCATTCATTATGTTTAGGCGCTTTAAAATAGAAAATATCATTATTTGTCAATTTTAAGTCGGACCCCTAGACCCCTTTGAAAAGCCTGATGTACTCCCTTTAAGTGGCTAACCAATTTACAGTTACCACTGCTATGATTCGACAGACTAGGGACCCTAATTCATTGAATAAAGGTAACGTTTGCTGTTGTCTTTAATCTTGTTTTGTCTTACCCTTACGTCTGTAGACTACTTAATATAACACGGGCTTGGCCACGCCCCTTTCTGAGCAAGAAGTGAAAAGTCACAGTAAAACGGATTCAAACTACATTTGCAAAACCTGGTAATGAAGTCATCAATACAATTAAAATAGGAGTATTGGGTTTTACTAAATGTATTATTTCAACCATTAACCCTGATTCAAAAACAAGTACATGTATATTTTGATTTATGCATGATAACACATATGGCTTTATTTATGATTTCCTATTATATCGGGGTGAGATAAAGAGTGGTGTGCTCTTTTAACTGTTATCGCATATGACTTTGATATATCTTGAAATAAGACAAAACATTTTGAATGTGTAAGCGTTATATTTTTTGGTGAGCAATGTCTTCCCGGGTAGAACCAGTACTAAGAAAATGGAGATAAAGTGTCTTGCTTAGTGACACAACACAAGCGGTCATGACGAGGAACGAACCCATGCCTTTTCGATCATGCGACAAACGTTCTACCACAGGACCACAGCGCTCCGCAGACGGAGCATCTATCTATCATATTTAGCCCAAACACTTCATATCAATCGACAGTTGTGATAACCATTCCACGCGTATCGTGTGTCCCTTTAAAGTGTCACCTAAATAAACCCTTGGGCGTGTGGCGAACAATTGCTGCTATAAAACAACTTTTCAAATATTTGTAACAACATTGTTTCTTTTGCCTCCCCTAGGACTCAAACAGATTGCCCTCCCGCCCCCTAGGACTCAAACAGATTGCCTCCCCTAGGACTCAAACAGATTGCCTCCACTAGGACACAAACAGATTGCCTCCCCTAGACTCAAACAGATTGCCTACCCTAGGACTGAAACAGATTGCCTCCCCTAGGACTGAAACAGATTGCCTCCCCTAACTCAAACAGATTGCCTCCCCTAGGAGTCATACAGATTGCCCTCCCGCCCCCTAGGACTCAAACAGATTGCCTCCCCTAGGACTCAAACAGATTGCCAACCGTAGGGCTCAAACAGATTGCCTCCCTTAGGACTCAAACAGATTGCCTCCCCTAGGACACAAACAGATTACCTTCCCTAGACTCAAACAGATTGCCTGCCCTAGGACTCAAACAGATTGCCTCCCCTAGGACTGAAACAGATTGCCTCCCCTAGGACTCAAACAGATTGCCTTCCCTAGGACTCAAACAGATTGCCTCCCCTAGGACACAAACAGATTGCCTCGCATAGGACTCAAACAGATTGCCTCCCTAGGACTCAAACAGATTGCCTCCCCTAGGACACAAACAGATTGTCTCCCCTAGAACTCAAACAGATTGCCTCCTCTAGGACACAAACAGATTGCCTCCACTAGGACACAAACGGACATTATTTATATATAGTTTTAACACGTTGAATTGAATTGCCGTTGTCACATTCAATATTTATAAGCTGAATGTATTGAGTTCTTACCTCTACTGCATGCAAATGCGTCAGTTACTAGTTCCGTTGGATGTGAACCTTAATGTTAAGAAATTAAATTAATAACAAGACAAGGAATACAGAAAGAAAACATAAACAATTTGAAAATACGTCTACATGTTTGCTTCATCTCCAAGATACTTAGTCTAAGGCCATGCAAATCTAACCATGTTTAAAGAAAATAGAAACAATTAAAACTCATTGCCGAGCATGTAAGTATAGAAAGTGAAATAAAATAATACAATAATTTGACATCTATTAATTTAAATTGTATTTCGGTAAGGAATAGACACCATTGTAGCTCACTTTCTGCTACAACATAATGTAGCAACTCGCTCTGGTACGTCTGTCCATTATACACGATATCGGTGTGTGTGGATGGCACGCACGTGACCTGGTCATGATACTCAACCTCAGTCGCCGTGTCGTTTCCAGTCAGTGACAACTGGAAGAAGAAACATAGAGAGAATAAGAAAAGAAAAATGATTTATTATAAACAATGCATGCAGATTCAGCTATCTTTACATTAGTTTTGTATATTAAAGCCATATTTGTAGGATTTTCAAACACTTCCCCTCGTCATTAAAAATAAAAGTTATTCTATCATTATATACATGCCATTTATGATGGCTTATATGGCAATATATATTTTGAACGATTTCATCTCGTTGATAAACATACTCTGAAAAACTTGTTGTAAATCAACAGGCAAACATAGCTACATTGCCGGAGCGGGGATAGGATGGGGTTTCAGATATGAATGTTTAATACTTTTTTGATCTTTTATTGAAATTGTCATTCTGAAAATGTTTGGCAAAGATGAAATCATGAATGACCTAGAGTGTTTACAAACATTTTCAAATAAATGCTGGGCCATAACTCTGCAGTTGCATTGTCCGATATGGCTAAACAAAATTTAATTTTTCCCACTTTATAAACAAATTAAATAGGAAGGGGCGGGTGCTTAAGGGAGGGAAAGGGGTGATAGAGATTTGCTTCAGGCATGATTGGTTTTCGAACTCGTCTGAGATATTGCTATTATCATTCTGAACAAGATTTGTAAAGTCAGATTTAGCCAAGCAAAATAAAGCATTTTTCCATAATTCAAGTGCCAAATCTGTGCTGTTTCTAGTCTAATATGTGTAGTTTTCTTTTATGAATGAGATAACTGCATTAAATACAATGAATGGGGAGAAGGGGATTGTGATTGAGGAAAGGTGGGCGGAGAAGAATGATGTAAGTCAGGCAGAGCTGGTTTCAAAATGTGACAAGCCTTTGTTGACATTTATATTCCGAACAAGTTTAGTAAAGATCAGTTGAAAAATGTAATAACTACACATTTAGCAAAGCAAAGCATAGCATTTTAAGAAATCAAGGGTTATAACGTAGTTACTAATTAGGTATAGCTGGTTTTTCAACTTATCCGAACTTTTATTGATTACAAACAAGATGGCCAAGTTTGGTAAAAATCATATCAAAGTAAAGGCCTTATCGTCTTAACAAGGCGACATATAAACTATTTAACACAATCAAGGGCGAGTACTATAGTATTAATAATTCGATTTAGCTAGTTTTCGAATTTGTACAAGGTTGGTAAAGACCGAATGAAAAATAAAGGCCCTAAAACAAGGCAAACTATGGTCAAGAGTCATAACTCCCGTGTAACTGGCCAGATATGGCTGTTTTCAAATTTGTCCTTATAGATCAGATGGGAAATAACGACGGTCCTATCATCTTCGGAAATATATTGCACAATATTGCATTAAATCAAGGGCCATACCTCTGGTGTTATTAGCTCCTTAGTTTTCTTAGACTTGTCTGATCCGTCATTTAAAGAACCAAAAGATCAAGTGACAAATAAAGGCTCAATCTTCTCTTAGCGAGGCAAAGTTGACGTACGGACGACGAAAACTACGCAACATCTCGTAAACCAGTAGAGCTAAAAACGGTACAATTCATTAAAGGCTATCTTGTGTATTCATGTTACACTATAGTGTATGTTCTAAAGCATGTGTTTTAGTACATGAATCATTGTTTATGGAAATACTATTTACCTGAAATATGCGGCGTGTGGGTAGGGCGCCATTAGTCACCCCGGATCCAGGACTACCCCGACTATCCGGATTCCCTTCAAGCAGGTTGTATCCCACACCGATATACTCCAACGGCGTACCAGACACATTCACGGCCAACAGGGAAACTGTAATGTAAAATAAAAACATGTCTGTTACATATTTCGCCGAGCAAACATATAGACACATGTTATCTTATCTTTGGCGAGTATTGGTGTGTCTAGGTCACATTTAAGATATTTAAAGGGATCGTTTGTTGTTTACAATACTTATATGGATCTGCCAATTAAGTTATTGGAAAGGATCGTTTTTTGAGATACTGTAAATAATCTGTTGTTTACTAAGAATATGGAAGGCATATGTTTTATAAATAAATACACAAGTTCGTGGCATGTTTGTACACCATACCTAAATTATACTCACTAAACGTTAGTTAATGAATAAACACATTCAGTAAATACCGTAATCCATTACTCCAGATGTTGAGTGTTTGTCTTAAGGACAATAACTTAATTCAGTAATTGTTTTCTACCTTTAGTTATTTGTCCTTGCTTCCTATGCACCATGTATTGCTAGTGATCTTAGTGTGGTCTGATTTGATAGTTTACTTTTGGCCACTGACCGTTCCATGTCGGTAGCCCTATTGTCAACCCATTTATGTTTGTGATTATAATTCCTTACCTTTTTCTATCATTGTAATTGTTTCCATGCGTGTTTTTGGTTGACTGTGTGCCTTGAATGCTACATTTCTTGTTCGACTTGAATACCTACTTTTACAAGTTTGAATCTACATTGAATATGACAGCTCGACAGTATATAAGTTTACCTATCTGTTTGTCAATGAGTCCATATCGTTTATATTTGAAATACTGTAAATGCTTATATGAATATGTTATTCATGTAAATGTTTCCTTATCATTTTGTTTCATTGGTTGCATAAAAACAGTGAATATTCATTAGATAGCAAGTATAACATTTACCTTTTGAATATGGTGTAGTGATTACCATTGTTGTTTTGAGAGCAGTTGTCGTCGGCTGTAGTGTGGTAGCCTGCGTTGTAACGCATATGGTATTTGGTGGTACAGTTGTTTGGCGTGTTGTTGTTGTTGGTGGTGATGAAGGTGATGTAGGTGTAGTTGCTTTTGTGGTAGTTGTTGCTCTATCAGTTACCGTTGTTGTTGGCGTTGTTGTTGAACGAGTTGTAGTAGTTGGTGTTGTAGTTGTTGGAGATGTAGTTGTTGCTTTTGTAGTTGTTGTAGTTGCAGTTGTTGTTATCGTAGTCTTTGTTGTTGTCGATTGTGTAGTTGGTATTGTTGTTTCAGGGGCTTGTGTCATAGTCGGAAGTGTGGACGTAATTTTCTCTGAGGTTGGTACCGTCGGTTTCTGTGTAGTGGTTGGATACGTCTTCACTGTAGTTGTGGTGCTACCAACGGATGTTGCTGGTTCAGTGGTCACTACGTGATTATGTTGTGTTGTAACAGGTACTGTGGAAAATCGCATTAAATATGGTTTACTATCTAAATGTCCATGCACTTTATATCTAACATAAACTGTTTTTATTCCTATGATAAATCGTAATTTCTAAGATATATATTTCGTCTAGTATTTTTGTTAACCTTTAACCTGCTAAATGTATATAATGGACTGTACTTTCTTTAAATTAAAGCAAGGCTGATCTGGGTTTGCAATGAACGCAAAGGATATTATAGTCGTGCTTAGCGGGTTAAGGGTTAACATGTTATAGTTAAACATTTGAAACCATATTAATTTTATAGTGAGATAATCATTATGAACGTAATCTTTTAAAACGTCGACAAGAATTTAAGTCCTAAAGTAACAGAGAATTATAAAGGGCAACCATGTTTTGATTTGTTTCTGCTCGTTAAATGCATGTGTAATACACTGCAACTGAAATGAATTCGTACACTTTATTTTGTATTAAAACAATATTATATTTTATACATTTTATATATCTTATTCATGCAAAGGTCTCACTCCACGGTTAGCTCCATTGAAACCCATGGTATGATAATTTCTTAAAAAGTAGTAGTGTTTTTTCGATTTTAAATATGTTTAATAATTGCTGAAAGATGTGTTTATTGTTGTTGCAGGTGATATGCACAGAGTCTGAAACTGGATGTGCAGCTATTAGATGACACTGCCATCACAATATGGCAGTTTTATGATGTTGACGAAGAGTAGGAATTCCGGTCCAAACTCTGGATTTAAAACCAACAATAGTGCATTGGAGGACACCACTCAAATTAAAAAAACTCAGCCTAGTCAACGTACCAGCTTTTGTACAGTTTTTTGTGGGCAAATGACTTGGTTACATAAACAAGTAACTTTTAGCTTCGGAATGGCCCTGTAAACTTTATTCATATAGGACAACATAGTAAAAATGCACTGTGCCTAAAGAAGCCTTTGTCAAGAACACTATAAGGTTATAATTGTTTAGTTATTGAAATAAGCCTTTATAACGTTACGTTCACAATAAACTAATGATATAGACACATTGTATAAAATAACATTATTTTTTCTCTTTGGAATATACTACTAGTAGAGTAATATTATAAATACGTGTGTGTGTTTGTATCATAATCTGCAACAATAAATATATATATTGTTAATCTAGACAAACCAAAACTGTTAAACTTAATATGTGTGTCCTGTTTTAATGAGATGACAGTAGGGTAAGTGTGAGGTTTGGTGCAGCCTAGAACCGGTATAAACCCACAGTGGCCTACTTTGCCACTGACCGTTCCAAGGCGGTAGCCCTATTGTCAACCCTTTTGTGTTTGTGATGTCCTTTACATTTATTATTGATTTTGCCTTCTTGTTTGTCTGTTTGCGTGTTTGTTTCTGTGTTTTGTGGTTGACTGTCATACTTGATTGCTACTTTCCCTGTCCGATCTTTTTATATTTCTTACTATCACAAACAGAATTAGATACTTTATAATTTAGTTCCTGTTTCATTGCAGATAATTTAATTTTAAAATAAATGTGTATAGGTTGTTAAAATAAATCAATTATAGTCTTACTTAGATCAGCTGTGGGTGGATCGCCTGGACATATCTGTATCTGTACACTAGCTTCACTATGGATGTAGCCTAACTGTTAATGCACAATTGTATTATTTACATTCAGATGATACTTTCGGAGGAGAAGAAATAACATCTAATTTTCAATAAACTTCACTTTCACAATTCTCAATGCATCCAATTTGTGTAAAAAGAATAGTTTTATCATTGTAGTTTTTTCAAAACTCATTATTATTGTTACTATAGCGACGGGAAAATAATATAATAATCGATTCGCATTGTTCTTTCTTTTTCGGCGAACGCTGGTAGTGAATGGCATCTTTACCACAAAAGGCTAACGCGCTTCAAAACCGCATAGACGCGAAAAAAAGTGTGAACACATTTTTAAATATTAGTACCGCACTGTCTCAGCATTTAAAAATAACTTAGCCAATGAAAGGGGCATTTTGCATTACTTACAATGCACACAACTGTGTTTAAAGTGTAATATTATTATTAATATGATTGCCCCTGCCAAGTGAAATGCATATCTTGTTGTATTCCTGATACAGCGTCAAAACTATGTACTATAAATTGTAATGAGTTTGTTTACAATAATATTATTACATTAATCATTGTGTACTTGTATCACATTTTGTTTCATCTATACATCACTTTGCAGAACCCACTTGGTATATAATTGTATGTATTTATTTGCATATGTGATGTGATATAATATGAACTTGACATTTGATTTGTTTTTGAACTTCAGCAAAGGTTACATATAGAACCACATATAACATATCGCAATCGATAAATATAGTTTATCTATTTAAAATGGGATCACGTTTTAGATATGTTATCATATGGTAAAGATAATTACAAAGGTAGAACACATGCTATTTAACAATGGAGTATAAATAAAGAATATTATGTCATAGCCTTTTACTATCATGTTTATTAGGCGAGGCTTAGAAAACGAAGAATGGCGAGGCTCTGCCTAGCCATTTTTCGTTTCCGTGCCGAGCCTAATAAACTTGATAGTAAAAGGCACTGACATAATATTCTGTTTATCATGTAGATTATCCACATTTTCAATATGAATTACTAGTATTACCTATTTCTCAGAATGTTACGCTTATCGAGGACGTCGCCATGTTGTTGTTTTTGTTTGTTTTATGACGTCATGCAACGTTACGTGCATGACGTCAGATAACGTTACGTATAATAAACGTCGAGGGATTCCGCATTGATTTGCTCTATTGGTAAGTGCCAAATAAAGCAAAATTTAATAGGTCACCCCTTTATTGGGCAGAAAAGTGCATATCTGCATGAAAAAAAGTATTATACTGTAAAGTGAGAACAAATCTTCCCTGGAAACAACAACACCCAAACACAATGGCACCGTAGGCCTGCACCGTACCAACAAACAAAACAAAACACAAAATCGTGTTACCATTAATATTAAAAGACAACGAAAGAGGACGCTAACTGTCTAATGTCACATCACGACAGGGTTCGAGTTCTCACAAGGCAATATTTTTATAACCAAATTATGTTAAACTAATATAAATAGTGTTGTTCGAACTACTATGGAATACATGTGATTGGGTTTTACCATATCTGATTGGTTCCTACCATTCTGCATGTGTGTATTCTGTAAACATACACATAACACATTCACCAAACGAGAGGCAATTATTCAAACATCCCAGTGATCTTGATGGAACTCAATGCTGTAGCCGGCTTAACGTTGCTTGTATTTAATTAAAAACAAATCGAAATATACACGATAGCCTATACACAGGTAGATAATAATTGTATGATGTTTTAGGAGGAATATAAAAAGGATTTCTTTGTATACTATTGACGAACGGAAACTTAAATAGTCAAAAGAAACAAGGAAAATATAGGGAAGATAATGGGGAAATTAAATATTGAGACATACTTTCTACTTAAGATGTATAAGTCTACTTAACTTACCTTTTTTTCAAATTGTATAGCATAAAAAATGTTTTCATTTCCATGACCTTCAGCACTCGGTTTGCAATCAAACTCGTACAAATATCCGAGCGTCTGTGCTGTGTCTCTAGGCGCTTGCAGTACTGCTTTCTCTACAGCATAGTTACACAGGCAGTTGTAATCGGCCACGACGCGTGTTGTCAGAAGTAATGTGGTTATGACGTAAAGGTGACGAAACATGTTGATGCTAAAATAAAGGCTATTTTGTATGAATTATAAGAAACAATACGTCCTAAAAAAAGCAATGACCTTCAAAGTATGATTATTACTAAATTACATTGATAAAACAGCATTAAGCGAAACACTGCTTTAGAATGTTGATATATAAATTTTTAATCGTGTGAGTATCAAAAAAACAAAACACTTAAGTAGCTTGTTACTGATTAGAAATTGCGGTGTAGTAAGATATATTGTGTTTAAAAATAAAATATTATTTCACACATGCACTTGCATTGAACGTACTTTTAATACAAGTATTAATAGATATTACATATTTGACAAAACTTACGAGTATTATTTAACTAACGACATATTACAAAATAATTGTTTCGCCGTTGATAACAAACGACCAGACTTACCGAATAATAAAATTAATAAACAGTAGCAGGTATGGTCGACATCAATCCTACACAAACGGTACTTATATATATATTAACCTTTTGCTTACGCTCACGAGTTGTTCACCTGAAGAACATTTCTTTAAGAGATAATATCATGAGATAATATTTCAACACATAGTAGTCGTCAGTAGTGGAAAGATCTGTCGTAAACAAAAAAGGTTAAAAGGTCGTTCTGTTTAAAGCTATAGATAAAAGGTCATTGTCTAAAAGATGATTGATAAAATGTCTAAAAGTAGAGTGGTAGTTATTTGGAGCAAAGACATTCACCTTCATTCAAACGTCAATGCGTGTTTTTGATTGACTGTTGTCCTTGAGTGCAACCTTTCCTGTTTGACTTTTGTATCTGCCGTTTGAGAGACTATAAACAAAACAAGATACGTGATGTAAACTGACATCTCCGTGACTCTAGTCGTATCTGAATTGTTCGATAAATAAGTTGACGGTCATGAAGTTTGATGTAGCAAACTACAGAAAATGTCAACAACTAGTGATTAAGGAGGGACACACTGCAATCTTGAAGTTTTTATCAAGCAATAAAATTAGCCTCTCTAGTGATTAATCTTGTAACATTTTGAATTTTTGACCTGCTTGCATATAAGTAAGTACAATTTTGAGTTTGCAACTTTCCTTCATTATTCTACCATAGTTTTAAAAATATTATTGGTGAAATATAATCAACAGTTAGTAATATGCAAACACAATTTACTTTATACTATTCTTATAAGTAATATTAATGATTGAACAATTGCAATTTATGTCGAAAATTTAACGGGACCCCGCGAGGTTTAGATATATCAAGATTGTCATATATCCCTTTACACGCCGTATAACCGGCAATCACAAAATCGGGCGTTGTTTCAAATCGGTTCCGATTTTTACGCGATGCAGAAACGGTAGGTATTTTACTTATAGCTATGCATATTGATTACTATTACAAACATTTCGTATGCTAGGATGTTCAGATATGTTTGCAGATTATGTCAATACGTTTTTAGTCCATATTGTTGGAAGAAAAGACGATTTATTGTCTCTAAACTTACGAAGATTTACACAAGAAGCACACATTCAAACCAAAACTTCCCCTTTGCACATAGTTCTGAATTTCTTTCACGATACCGATTAATCTAATCTTAGTTTTGAAGTTGTATCAAGCATTGAATCTTGTGTAATATATAGGTCATTATTTTGAAATACACCTGATATCGTATATTAATAAAATAACAGGCTGAGTTTTGTTTTTTCTTTGTTATTCTACCATAGTTCATTTCTTCAAACTCGGACGTTTTCTCTGGAGCCCAGGGTGAGTGGGTGTTTTTTTTCGTTTTTTTTTAATTAAGTTCCAAATGGAATGTTATGTTGATGGGATTATTCTGTATCCCTCCTACGTCAACCGCAGGGGGACCAGGGAAAGGGGTGCCAAAAGGTCAAACATACTAAAAAATCATTTACACTGTTTTTGTTTCCTTATTTTGCATATAACTCGTCTATGAAAGATAAACAACAAAGAAATTGATTTTATTATTTGAAACTTGGATGTCAGCCTAGGGCTTGGTTGTATGTGTGTGGGGTGGGTAGGTGGAGGGGGAGAGAGGGGCGGGGGGTTATATGGGGTGTCATTAGATTTTTTAATTATGTCTCATGAAACGTTATGATGATGGGATTACACTGTATACAATTGTTTCTTCGTACGTTATCAGTGGGGCCTGAGAGAAGGAGCATCAAATACACTAATAATTCAATTACAGTCTCATTTTTCGATACTTTATACATAAATTTGTATAAATAGTCGTCTATGAAAAAGATACACTGTATGTCAAATGATTTCGTATTTAAAACTCGGACGTCTTCCCTGGGGTTGGGGGTGAAGTGGTGGATGGTATACAAGTATACACCTCAGAAAATACAAAGCATATCAAACAATTTCGATGTTTCCATCTTAGAGGTATAACTAGGTGGGTGGAGTGGGGGCGTGTGGGGTGGGGTCAATGTGTAGTAGGGAACGAGTAAATATGTAAATTGTGCCAAACAGCTATTTTCCTTCCTCAATTAAATGTAATGGTTTTGGGAATATCAGTATAATTTGCTCCAGGGTCGCAATGGAAATCTGGGATAGGAGTTAAAAGTTCAAATACGCAAATACCCTAAACATGTTTTATTCATTTACAGTGTCATACATGTATACAAAATCGCTGATCTGAGTATCAAAGAACAATCAACACAATTACATGTTAAATAGATACAGGGTTAAAGGAAATTGACATGTATGAAGAAAACGTAGATTTTTGCAATGTCGCGCCGTCGAATTCGTTCGATTCTTTTATATATATATATTTTTTAAAACAATTATTGTTGTTGTCGTTATTTTGCATTTTGAAAAGCACACACAGAATTCACTACTTAGCTAGATATATCTTAGTATACTTGTGTGGTATTTGAACAAAATAATTTATTTGACAAATTTGAGAATTAATATTTTGACAAAATTGAATTACGTACACTGTAAAATAAAATAAGAAACAAATGTTGACCCTTAACCCCCATCCCTTCTATTTTTATTGCACTTTTGGACTTTTCGTCTTTTTCATTTTTCTGAGGTATAGGCTCTGGCCTATATGACCTAATAGAAGCTACGCCGGTGTTCAAGAATGAATGATGATCAAAACACGTCATATGTTACTATTCAAAATCTATCATTATAGTGATAATTTTAAGATATTTTAAACCATATTCCGATGCCAACGACTGCCTTATAATTCGGTAATCCGACTTTAGGGCAATCCCGATACGGCTGCAACGACTGCCAAATTTCCTTCATCTCGTTCAAAGAACCTTTAGTACAGGGTGGAAAACTCTGAAAGTTCTCACTTGTGCTCTCCAGTGGTTATCGATTTAATAGGTATCGTGAATGTGCAAAGGGAAGAGTTTTGGCTAGAAAGTGTGTACATTTTGTTTGTGTAACCTTCGTAAGTTTACAGATACTAACTCGTTTAATTTCCACTGATATGGACTAAAAATGTATTGACATAATCTGCAAACATATCTGAACATCCTAGCATACGAAATATCTGTAATATCAATCAATATGCATAGCTAATAAAAAATACCTACCGTTTCTTCATCGCGTAAAAATCGGAAACGATTTGAAACAACGCCCGACTTGGTGATTGCAGGTTATACGGTGTGCTTAAATGATTATAACGCGTTTAACGCTAACATCAAGTGGTACATTGTATTGTCTTAAGCTATACTATGAAGTAGATCCCTTGGAAGAAACAAACACAGACAAGAGAGAAATGCAGCAGTCTCGGTTTTATTAAGTCTGTTCATGAAAGGTAATATAAATGTGCACCTCTCACGCCCCATGTCAGACAATGTGTAGACCATTTGTTATTTGAAGTGAAATTACAATGCCATTTAAACTGAAAGTTCATTGCCAATACACATTTGGAATTATCGATATGACAGTACAGCGGTGCTAACTAGCTTCATATATATATAACTGAATTCTGCTTTACAAATGCATCACAGAAGCACAACATATTTGCCGATCCCAGTGGTTTTATTTACTTGCTCGCTTTTAGTTTCGAATCGATACAGAAAGACATATCTGTAGCCAAGTAATTGTTGTTATTTTCTAGTGGAACACACCTAGAAGTAGTAAACCACAGATACCAATTGTGTTCGCTTGTATTGCTTATTTAGGATCTGGTTCCCGTTTTGGTGGTTGCCGTATTAACGGAACCACATTTTACTGACGGTCACGCGTTTTTCTTCATTCCTTAGTCTGTTGACGTATACAAGTAGGTCTGCATCATATACTCGAGGACCTTAAAAACGCATCACTAAATATAAACAAAGGTTATGCTTAAGAAATAGAACATCGTTTACTGTGAATTATCGTTTAATACATCACGGTTTGAAGTTCAATTGTAAACAATAATTTCACTCGCCTTACAATAATTATTTTTTACAATTGAACGACAAACCGTGATATATTATAGATAATTCACCGTAAACGATGTTCTATTTCTATTCAAATACCCACTAAAATGTGAAAATAACGCACACATCTGAAATCTTTCGCATTGCTTTGCTTACTCTCCTAACGTTGCATACGTTACAATACGCAATGCGCAATGCGCAATGCTTATTCTCCTAACGTTGCAAAATTTACAGTGATATATCGTTCAATATAACGAGATATTTTAAACTAGGCTATATAGTGCGGGTGTATTAGAATTGTGAGTACAAATCATATTATTTTCAATTCATCAAATAAAGCAGTCACAAATCAAAACGTGTTATATCATACTGCGATATAGCGTCATCAACTCACTGACGATGTGTGGGGTTTTAACGATTGTGTCCACAAATTTGCCTAAAGCTCACGCACTCTTGAAGGTATCAACACAAAAATACGTAAAATAGTCTGTTTTTGATATTTGTTTTGGATGTTTGTCTTGAAATATCCCAGTCAGACTATTCAACGTCTTCGTTTGAAGAAAGTAGTGCAAGGGAAGCAACTTTATTTTATTTTGAAAGCAAAATTAAATTCTCTGCTAAAATGTAGTATTACATTGCTTATCACAAATAAAAAGTATTATATAGCTATACAAAAGCTAATATTCAAAGTAACTCTTCTGTTAAAAGAAAGAACAAAAAACAACTGTTATCGGGCCTCCAATCGGCTATAAAGGCCATGTTTCTAATGTAACCATTACTAGCGGTTTTGCACATAACTGACTCACAGAGGACAACCGAATCTATACCACTGGATCAACGTCTTGTTCGTGGAACTATCCCTATGGGTACGAACTGTGCATCTCTTGGCGCAGATTTATTTTTGTATTGCTATGAATAGATTTTATGTTGCGTATTTCACCAGATACTCAGGCAAATGTAATGCCTTTAATAACACCTCTCGGTAACTGGATGACATATTGAATATTGACAACCATTTCCTATGGCTAATACTATCTATTCTACAGAATTTCATTTTAACAAAGCTAATATGTCTGATCCTGTTTCTTCTTTTATCGATTTACATCCCTCTATTTGAAATGGAGAAATAATTAGCAAAATCTATGACAAAAGAGGTGATTTCAATATTGTAAATAGTAGGGGATTTTCCCCGAACAACTACTCATGAACAGACTCAATAAAACCGAGTCTGCTATTTTATGCTCTTGGTTGTGTTTACTGCTTCCAAAGGAAATTCCTTATCAGTATTTCAAACGGAGTTCATGTTGCTCAACTTATTTGTTTTTCTTTGTTTGTATTGGAGTTGAGGACTTTAATATTCGTAACCGTTGCATAATTAACAAGCTATGCCGTCAAGGCTACAGTTACCATAAACTTCGAACAACATTTGCAAAATGTTATTATCTTAACCTTGATCTACTTTTTAAACATAACAGTATTTTAAAAACTTTTCTGGGACAATGACTATCAAAACACATTTTGATTTACAAAATCGTTAGACCCTAAATCATGATCAGGTTTTTACAAATGTATTGAACTTGTTAAACCGTTGATATAAAGAGGTGATAACCCTATCATTTTGCAACGCACTGCATGTTTAGTGGTTGACCCATTTACACTATGCTTTCCTCTTTGATTTTGCGATGACAGGACAGATTGTAGACCCTTTCATGATGCTGACCTACATCTTGAAAGGAAACTTTGGATATTTGTCTTTAATTTTGAATAGTCGTACTCTTTATGCTGTAATCTCTTCTTGCTCTGGTTTCTGCCAATTCATTGATTGCTTGCTTCGAGGCTTTCTATGCTTTTTGATTTTTTGTTATACTTATGTTTCCCATTAATGTTACCTAAAAGTGTGCACTCCAAAATCTAGTTCAACTACCCTACCCACCAAGCGGCATTTTGTCAACCCTTTTATAATTGTTGTATCGCATATTTTGCTTTTTTCTGGTAAGTGGCGTTGGTTTGTATGCCTGTTTTTGGTTGATCGTGTTCTGTGAATTTTGTATTTCCTGTTCGACTTTTATACTTACGTTTATAAATATATACATCTAATCAATTGCTTCTGTCTAGTTGATAGGTGTAGTCTCATTGGTATAGCTTTTTGTATTGCATTGATTCAATATTAGACAATATTAGATTCAGTTAAAATAACTGATAATGACCGCAAAAAACGTTTATATTTAATTTTAATTGTCCAACAGTCATTTACCGTTCCAATCGAAAATACTTAAAATACGTTGTCCGTTTCACTTTTTCTCTTTTAATTTCACATAAGTAACAAAAAAGGAGAATGGTTGGAAATAGGTTAAAAATAATTTATAAAGCGGCCATATTAAAGCAAATGGAATAGTTTGTATTTATAACTAGGTACGTTCCATGACATTGCTGAAATACGAACTGTTATATTTTTATGTTAGTCGTCCAAACCTCTGTTTGTGATATACTCAGTATTTAAAAGTGCAACGTTTTTGATTTTCGATTATTTTTAGTCCGTTAGATTTGTGTTCAAATGAAGATTTATTTTATCTTAGTACACAAGTGGGTGCATAAACATTGCCAAACTTATATAAAACAAACTGTTAGTCTTCCGCTTGCCTGAGTTTTGTAGAATACGACTGCTAACATACTAAACAATTAAAAAGTAGATGTAAAAATCGACCAGGAAAAGTAGCTTTCAAGGACGACAGTCAATCACAAACTCACAGAGAAACAAAAAACAACTTTATAGATGAATAAAAAGCAAGATAAGACATCACAAACACAAAAGGGTTGACAATAGGGCTTGACAATATCTCATTGGAACGGTCAGTGGCTAAAAGTGCCGCTGGGGGTTTAAACCAGGTTCTAGAGTTCACTAAACCTCATTCTTACTCTATTGTCATCCCAATAAACGGGACAGTGTAAATAAAGATATCCCAGTCACGTTATACTCTCTAACAAACAAGGCAGCATTAACAGGCAATATAAGTAAAACACATAAATGATCATGTATATAAAATATAAAAAACTAAAGCCTAGAAATCCAAAAGGTAAGTACACAATAACTTGGCAGAAGCCGGAGCAGCAAGAGAACTACGACAAGACAAGATTGAAGACAACATGAATTGGTGACGCGATATACAAACTCATAAGACCCTTAGTCATAATCACGTTTCACACAGTGTTTAAACGCGTAAGGAAATGTATCGCAGAAGTTTATGACCCTATTATTTTGCAATGCATGTTTAGCGGTTACCCCAGTTAATCAGGAATATTTCCTCTTCGATTGTATGATGATCGAACATACTGGGCCCTCGTTGTCTTCAGTCATAGCTGGTTGTACCCCTAATTGTTCGTTATATTGTGCCCTGGCTTCTGCCAGGTCATTGAGTACAATATTGGTAGTTTCTATTGTTTTGGTTTTAAATATATAGTATGACTCTATTAACACATCTAAATAACACATGGTTTTCAATAACATTACTTTTTTTTTATGTCAAAACGTTATAAACATGGTCAGGGTGAAACACAAGCGAATCAACTAATCAACTGTGTTGACATATGTAGTTTCTCAGTAATTATACTCATAATTCATGACTTTAAATTGAACTTGTAATTGCATTTATACTTTCATTTCATTTACGATGGGTATCAAAATAACATTATATGAAGATGAAAATATAGTTTATTATTTCACACCTGTATAAGTCTAACCAATCTTTCTGTCTTTTTATCCATGAAACAATCCCATATTTTCACTATTATGTCCAAAACAGTTGCTTTAATACAATCGATCTGTATTATTTTCATATTGTACTCCATGTGGTATCTAGAGTCCAATAAATCTATATTCAGTAGATGTGAAGTCAGAAAAAGCCATATTCCGTATTTGTGCTACTTCATTAGATGTGGAGTTCCAAAAATCCATATTCCGTAATTGTACTATGGGAAGACAACACTAACAATAAAATTCAACGAGTCATTTACGATTTACCTCATCATTTTTATTAATTGAACTTGAATTGAAACAGTACCGTTTTGATGCTTTACGTGTGTTTCTTTTTAATTACATTTTACACGGTTAATACATGTTGAAAGATGTATTGTTTTCGCTCTGTTCAATTAATAACAGAAATATCAAGTTATAATTCAAATGTACAACTTTTGGTTCGATTAGTGAGGTGTGAATTAAAGAGGTCTTTTAACAGTGTTGAGTACCCAGCAGACAGAATCTTTACCAGCAGACAGAATCCATATTTGCAGACAGAATCTTCAGCAGCAGACAGAATCCATTCTGGATACTCGTCCAATAGAATTCAGTACTGTACTCAACACTGTTAAATAACCTCATAATAATAAGTATTTGCATATCGAAAACGGTGAAGTAAGACATGACAGCAAAAAACAATTTATAAACATTTTCATATCATTATGTTATGTTATTCAATAATCGTTAAAACTAACAGCGAAGTGAGACCGTTTTAGACAAACGTAGTGACATCCTCACTATTACACATGACATTGCTCAATAATTGGGTAAATAATTAATATAGAACTGGTTTGAAACACATCAGGCGTTTTGCCAATGGTCGTTCGAATGCGGTAACCCGATTGTCAACCCATTATGTGTGTTGTCACCAAGTTATTTTAAAATGTATATATACAGTCATGTACTTATAGTTTGAAATATTTTTTAGAATTTGAATGCTACTTGCATTCTGTGAATATTACACTCTGTTCGTTTTTGTATCTACATTGGTCCAGTCGCAAGGTCAAATTTACAAATATAAACATTACAGGTACCGTTTTCAAAACTGTCAATGTCTGTGCATTTTAATTGTTTCCATGCAACCTGAGCTCATACGACACTATACGCCAATGAAAGGAGGGTGCGTTCGATCTTTACCAAACTTGTACAGAATCTTACTATTAATAAAATATCAAACGTATTTGAAAAACACAAATATCGGATAATATACCCCAAAGTTATGACCCTTGATATAATAGGAAAATGTTGTATGTTGCATTGTTTAAACCAGGTTCTAGGGTGCACAAAACCTCACTCTTACCCTATCCCAATAAACGGTACAATGTAATATAAAGATAATCCCGCCAGGTTATATTCTGTAGTGTAATACTGAATGACGTAATATACACTGGAGTCGTTTTGTCTAGTATTTATTTTGATTATCATTATCGTTTAATACGTTGATAAAATACATGTCACAAGTTGGGAGACATATAATGTTTACGCAACTAGAACGATGACATAATTTAAATATATACAACAATGTTTTTGTTATATCTATGCTGTGTGTATATAGAATGTAAAAAACGAGTCAATATACGTTCCAGGCATCTTGTTGCTATTGTTTATTTTATTCATCTGATTAACCAAAAACAAAACATTGAAATTGCCGATGTAGAACCTAACGGCATGGCTCACTCATTTATTTCATCCAATTATTCCCGGAACAATTTCCGTACTTTTTCGTTCGTAATGACAGAAGTGAAGTAAGTGATTTTCACTGCCACCCTCGTCTAGAGGATGTGAGCCACCCCATTCATCTGAGTTAAAAAAGGTATCCTCGTCGTCCCATTTTACGAACACGTCCTGGACATTCATACCATATACGGATTGACACACACCGCCGTAATTACGGACTAAAATGAACGGTTTGTCTGTTGGGAGATTTATACTCGTACTAGGTGAGCCGTCGTTCCTGAAAAATAAAATCCGAAACAGATGTACAAGCATTGAGCGCTGTATTTACTTTAATAAACGAGTTGGATAAAGTGATATTATTTATACAAGACTCTGTCGTGTATTATATGCATTTTATCCAACGGTTTAATTAGTCGCGGATATTAGATTCCGTTTATCGTATAACACACTTACAAAGCCATAATATTAACTTAACTTGTGTTTAATACAAATTAACTATAAGCAGCATCTTTAGCTGGATTAAACTCAATGAATTTTACCGTTGTATTCAAACACGAAAAACACAGTTACTCGAGTTCTGAAATTGTTAATGAAGGAAAATAGAAACACAAGTCGGGAATTTTCGCTATATGTTGTATGTATACTAGCTTCCTATGATATCAAGGGTTCTATGGTATCACGGTAGTGTCCAATCTATAAAACAGTATGCATCTCTTCTAAAATATGATAATTACTTTATAGATGTGATCTCTTTAGGTACATATAATAAAATAATTGAAAAAAATAAGTATATTTATCATAAATAAAAGGATATTTCAAAATAAGGCAAAAATGTTGAGAATTTCCTTATGATTTTTAATATTCATCACCCCTAGTCTCCTTAAATGCAATTTCCACTACCTTGAAGGTTATAAAATTCATTAGTATTTAGTCTGATGAGTCTGTTGTACATTAATGTTTCTAGAAATGGTCACTCATTGAATCTTATACCAGTTACTAACAAATACAGGATACACAATATGTGAATACCATATAAATTTTAAAATAATAAGCTCAATGAGGGTATCCTTCTTTTCCAATCTAATTCTGACATTTTGACGTAAAATTGTAATAAATTTTTATCATAACAGTTTAGTAGAAGGGTCACAGAAAGCATATGAGTTTTCCTTTTCTTTAAATATTGTTTACAGTTTACTTTTTTCGTCAAACGATTTAAGTACCGTGATACCATAGAACACCATGCTGTAATATGCCGATGTTTATCGAATAGAACATGGTTACATTAGACCTCTACTTTCGGAAAAAAAATATCGAATAGAACATGGTTACAGTAGACCTCTACTTTCGAAAAAAATACTAAAACAACACATTTTCATTATTGGTTGATTACGAGTTGGCTCAATCAGGTGAGCAAACTTAGGATATAAAACTGTGCAATCTCTTTACATTAAATAAGTACTGAAATGGGTCAAATTTTGTGTATTTTGGGAACATGTTGTGTATTGTGATTAAAATGACTACAACAACACAATTGTGTCCTTTTTCTAACTAGATGCTCTCTGGAATATTACATGGAATTTTAAAAGTGTGCAGTATATAAATTATATAAAGAAAATTCTGAAGTTGCGTTCTTTTTTTCGTTTAGTATAATTTACTTTCTGTACATAAAAATGATATTTATTTTGTTTTATTCCAATTTTATTACAAAAACAAGAGCGCCAAATGGCTCTTCTGATGACCTTGTTCACTGTAGACACAGAAGTGAGTAAAATAAAATATATCTGCTAAGTTAAAAGAAGCTCTTTTATTTGTTCACCCCAGTGTCATCATTTGCTCAAACTTGTTAGAAGACTTCTAGATATTGTAGTGTAGCTCTACTGGCCAAACGCCAATAGTGATTATGCCATGGTCTGTTGTCCTTCAGTCGTCCGCCCGTTCCTTATATTTTTATGTCAATGCTCTAGCACTTTCATTTTGTATTCGATCTTTACCAAACGTGAGTCTTAATATCGATAAAAGCTCGGACAAGTATTTAAACCATTGATATCGGATAATGCATCAGAGTTATCACTTTGATTTAATTAAAAATGCTATATTTTGACTTGTCAACACTCTGCGTTCGATCTTTACCAAACTTGTACAGAATCTTACTATTAATAAAATATTGAATGTATTTGAAAAACACAAATATCGGATAATAGAACCCAACGTTATGACCCTTGATATAATAGGAAAATGTTGTATTTTGCATTGTCATCATAGGCATTTCACCTTAAAAGTAGATGTGAAACATCCATCAGAAAATGCAGCATTCAAGGGTCACAGTCAACCAAACACAGGCATAGAAACAAACAACAATCAAAAGGATGAATAAAAGGCAAGATGTATGACCTCAGAAACATAAAAGGTTGACAATTGGAGCGATCAGTGAAAAAAAAGACAACAGTGGGTCTAAACCAGGTTTTACGGTACACCAAATCTCACGTTTACCTATTGTCATCCCAATAAAACGATACGGTGTAAATAAAGAAATTCCCGTCATGCTATACCCTCTAACACACTAGGCAACACAAAGAGATAATATAAGTATGACACAAACATGATCAGGCAAGAATATAAAAACAATAGCCTAGAAAGTCACCAAGCAATTACTCAGAAGCCAAGGCAATACGATAATAAATCATTAAGGGCATACAAATATAGATATTAAATCGAACAGAAAAAATAGCATTCACGGACAACAGCCAACCACAAACACACAGAGAAACAAACAACTATAAAAAAATGAATAAAAGTTAAAATAAGACATCACAAACACACAAGGGTTGACAATAGGGCTACCGCCTTGAAACGGTCAGTGGCAAAAAAAGGCCGCTGGGGGTTTAAACCAGGTTCTAGGGTGCACCAAATCTCACGCTTACCCTACCGTCAACCCAATACAACGGGACATTGTAAATGAAGAAAGACAAGATTGGAGACTGATCTTTATCTGATCTTTACCAAATGTGGTCATAGTCATAATATAAATGAAAGCTAACACAAGTTCGAAATTCACCATTATCGAAGAAATAAACTCCAGAATTATACCATTGATTTATTAAAATATACTACTGTTTGCTTTGTATATGCGTACAATAACTCCTACAACTTGATAACACCCGTACCTTCATCAAACACGCAACTGTTGATTTCACGTAGCACATAACTTTTTCTACTCACCTGCAACAATAGTAAATCTTCGTATTTGAATTGTAGGTACCGTCTGGGAGAGTACCACCACTTCCATCAGCATTGTGAACATCTTCGTCGTCCCAATATATGTAACCACTTCCAAAACCTAAAATAATGGGGGTAAATATGATCAGATGACTCTCTCTATCTCATTCGAACGTTGAAAAATGCTGCTCATAAACTGGTAAAGTATCTTTAATATAAATAGCTGAGATATCTGTGATCCGTCTTTTATAACATGTTTGATGTTTGAGTTAAAGGGAGATAATTGTGTCGAAATGCAATGTTCAATATGGATTCGTCTCCCTAAAGTTATTAAACATCTATATGTTCCAGGGTTTCGTAAAGAAATGTTGTCTCGAGGATTGACTTCCCTGAAAATGATCTTTAGTTACCAGACTCATTATCATTCGGAATAATTATGCTTGTACATCTGTTCTTTTATAGTTCAGGAGTGATGTCTTACCTGGCATGAGTATCCGTCTACGAATAGACAAACCGTTCATTTTGATTCGTAATTACGGCGGTGAGTCAATCCGTATATGGTTATATGAATCCATCATGAGTATCCATGTGAGATAGGGAAATCTCACACGAGGGTCAGAAATGTAACCAGAGACGAGGCTCTGCCGAGTTCTTTGTCTTGCATATCATTGATATTTTGTGCGTTGACTTCACCAGTAACGTACATTTTAATGTTTTTTAACACATACATCTGTTCACTTATTGTTACGCGTGAATTTCATCTCGACCCTAGGGTGAGATGGAAATATCTATCCCCGGTAAATAGACACCCTTGTCCGGTATGCAAGAAATGAATGTCCATGACGTGTTCGTAAAATGAGACGACGAGAATACACTTTTTAACTCCGATGAATAGGGTGGCGCAGATCCTCTAGACGAGGAGCCAATAACCTAGTAATGCGTTTCGCATGCAAGTCCCTAACACTTTGTCACTTTTTAATGTTTAAGTGTAAGTTGTCGCGATGCATGGTTATATCTATATCTTTACGCTTTGTTAAATAAGATTATTGAAACAGTGTTGCCCATGTTCAATATGCAGATCATATCTTGCTTGTTTTGTTAAGGAATTATGATCGAAACATTGTAATTTTCTTGGGAGAATAGTGAACATAAGTGCTAAAAGGTAATAAGTCCTTTATTGTCTCTCTGAATCCATACGACATATCTACAAAAACGTCAACATTGGATAGTTTTAAGGTTAATTGCTCGTATGTAAATTCAGAATATGTCATTACCATCACTATTATCGTGTTTTTAATATTTCGTTATTTCTTTTCAGAACGACTCCTGATGTACCTTATACTTTTAGTTTGAAATCGGAGATCTTACACTTTGCCATAGAGGTACCGATTCAGTGTATACACTAGAGCATCATAATACAAGTGTTTGCTGCTTTGCATGTTCATATGAAGCGGAATTAAATACCGAACGCTGTTATTTAATATTGATTTTGTACAACTGGGCAATGGCCAATAGGTATTATGATACGATAGGTTGATCGTCGTCTGTCGTCAGCGTTTGTCCGTCCGTAACTTTGTGTTTGATGGTTAGGTGTGGTTCTTAATGTTATTGGGTTAGGGTTACGTGTTGGTTTATTTCTGTTGGGTTAAGTTTTTTTTTTTTTTTTTTTTTTTTGTAATTTTGGGGTTATGGTTAAGTGGTTGTTGATTAAGTCATAATGTTATTTGAAATTGCTATATTTTGCTTTGTTATGCTTACAAAATATTTATCTTCATTGTTAACGGAGATGATACAGACTTTGCGTCGAGTATTAGTGTAGTGTATACTATTACCGTCAACAATGAGAAAAATGGTTATAGAAACCGCAGCACCCAAACAAAATGGCACCGTAAGCCTGCACTGTACCACTAAGAGCAGATTTAATATAAAATGAAAAGGACTATATATAACACAAAGGTGATGAAGACAGGGATAGATATATTTAATCAAAAGAATATCTCTGACAATAAAGTCCATATCCTCAGAAATCTAGTAAAATATATAAAAACTATATAATTAGAAACGCCTCATGATATATCTAGAATTGTACTGAACAACCACAGCAGTTGCAGCCCAAGAAAAAACCAATCTAGAGTACGAGCAGAAAAAGTTCATGCACCGACCTCCCTTTTCAGGGTTTAAGAAGGTACAATCGCAGACTTCCACTAGATGACCACGAACAGGAACTAAATAGAGCCCTATCTTTGTGCAACTGTGGCCCTATCAGTGTGTAATTGTGACATTATCAGTGTGCTACTCACCGCATGGTTAGTAGTTGACCCATTTACAATTTGTCACTATACTTTCCTCTTTGATTTAAGTAGATTTTATTTCACAGATAACGTACTATACACATGTTACATACAATAATAAATGAATTGGAACGAAAAGCTGATAGAGATCTTTTCCATATTTTCCTTTCCTCTTTGATTGTGCACCCTATGATGATATTTAGGTAAATTCTTAAAGAACGATAGCGTTTGATGTTTGTCTTAACTATTGCCTTTGTGTACCTTTAATGTTGTGTGTGTCATCTTGTTTGTTTCTCTGGCTTCTGACAAGTCATTGAGTACTTGTATTTTGGCTTTCTAGTATTTCTTTTTATTCATTTATACATGATCATCTATGTGTTATACTTATATTGCCTGTGTTACCTTGCTTGTTATAAAATATAGCATGGCGGGGATTTCTTTAGTGACACTGTCCAGTGTTATTGGGATAACAAAAGGGTAAGAGTGCTATTGGATGCAACATACGAGGGTGCTTCAAAATGTTCTGTCACTAGGTATATATCCTTTGAACTGGATATTACACTGAGATAAAGTAGTGTATTTATAGTACTACTGGGTTCGCTCCCTTAAATTCCACAACAAAAATGAAAAAAAATCCGGTTATTTATACCCCTGAATTACCTCACCCTACCACACCTTTTGGATACTGGCATCTCTGAAAATGTCCTTGTTACAAAACGTTGTAAAACTATTTGAATAATTATATGCTTTTACATTTTCTTGTACGCCATCTGTTGTTATTCACCCATAATCCATGAAAATAATTTTCGAGATTCGGAAAGGTCTTGTTGCAAACTTAATTTTAGCAGAAATAACACTGATTTTCTTCATTTTGTTTACAGAAATGTTATAATATCTTTTAAATGTCGTAATTATTCTCTTAGTATTAATATGTTTTCATATTTTTTTACAAATCCTGGTCCTTCAGTGTTTAAATTTCATATTCAACACATTATTGTATAATTTGGTACAATGTTTAGTGAAAATATTGATCATCCAAAAACGCTATTTCAGAAGACTGCCCTTCCATTTAATGTCCATTTATCATTCAATTAATTTTACACGTTAGCTTAAAATGTTAATTTCTAAGACAATGCCTTTTCATCTACCATGCTTAAATTCTGAATCTTGTAATGCACAGATATAATTGGTAATGTATGAGAAATTTCAAAGGTCTTCGAAAGTACTTAAAGAGAAACAGGCATTTAAAAAAGTAACAATTAACATACCTGAAAAAACTCAGGACGAAAATGCCTCAGTATGTATAAGTGATATGTATTAAATGTTTTATAACTTTCGTCACACAAAAGATACAGCATTTATTTTACCATCAATGGAATGGTAGTGAAACTCTCATTCATTTGGTACCAAACATCAACACTCTCAACGAGCACATAATTGTTAAAACGTGTTAGTCACAGAACTTATTGAATGACACTCGTAGAACCTAGTTTAAACACCCAGCGACCTTTTTACCATTGAGCTTTTGTGTTTGTGATGTCACATACATTGCTCTTTAATAACATGCATTGCTCCTTAATAACATGCATTGCTCTTTAATAACATGCATTGCTCTTTAATAACATGCATTGCTCCTTAATAACATGCATTGCTCTTTAATAACATGCATTGCTCCTTAATAACATGCATTGCTCTTTAATAACATACATTGCTCCTTAATAACATACATTGCTCTTTAATAACATGCATTGCTCTTTAATAACATGCATTGCTCTTTAATAACATACATTGCTCCTTAAAAACATGCATTGCTCCTTAATAACATGCATTGCTCCTTAATAACACTGTAATTGTTGTTTATTTAATGCGTGCTTTTGGTTGACTGTGTTCTTTGAAAGATATATGTGCTGTTCGACTTGTCTAATTACGGTGTGATGGAGAGCTAGCTAGTTTAAAGTATATTTCACGTTTGTTCATGGACAAACAATGAAGAATTAGTTTACATAAACGTTATACACACAAAAGATACAGCATTTATTTTACCATCAATGGAATGGTAGTGAAACTCTCGTTCATTTGGTACCAAACATCAACACTCTCAACGAGCACATAATTGTTAAAACGTGTTAGTCACAGAACTTATTGAATGACCCTCGTAGAACCTAGTTTAAACACCCAGCGACCTTTTTACCATTGACCTTTTGTGTTTGTGATGTCACATACATTGCTCTTTAATAACATACTTTGCTCTTAAATAACATACATTGCTCTTTAATAACATGCATTGCTCTTTAATAACATTCATGGCTCCTTAATAACATGCATTGCTCTTTAATAACATGCATTGCTCTTTAATAACATACATTGCTCTTTAATAACATACATTGCTCCTTAATAACATGCTTTGCTCTTTAATAACATGCATTGCTCTTTAATAAAATGCATTGCTCTTTAATAACATACATTGCTCCTTAATAACATACATTGCTCCATTGCTCCTTAATAACATGCATTGCTCTTTAATAACATACATTGCTCTTTAATAACATACATTGCTCCTCAATAACATGCATTGCTCTTTAATAACATACTTTGCTCTTAAATAACATACATTGCTCTTTAATAACATACATTGCTCCTTAATAACATGCATTGCTCTTTAATAACATGCATTGCTCTTTAATAAAATGCATTGCTCTTTAATAACAAACATTGCTCCTTAATAACATACATTGCTCCATTGCTCCTTAATAACATGCATTGCTCTTTAATAACATACATTGCTCTTTAATAACATACATTGCTCCTGAATAACATGCATTGCTCTTTAATAACATACTTTGCTCTTAAATAACATACATTGCTCTTTAATAACATGCATTGCTCTTTAATAACATTCATGACTCCTTAATAACATACATTGCTCTTTAATAACATACATTGCTCCTTAATAACATACATTGCTCTTTAATAACATGCATTGCTCCTTAATAACATACATTGCTCTTTAATAACATGCATTGCTCTTTAATAACATCCATTGCTCCTTAATAACATACATTGCTCTTTAATAACATGCATTGCTCTTTAATAACATTCATGGCTCCTTAATAACATGCATTGCTCTTTAATAACATGCATTGCTCTTTAATAACATACATTGCTCCTTAATAACATACATTGCTCTTTAATAACATGCATTGCTCTTTAATAACATGCATTGCTCCTTAATAACATGCATTGCTCTTTAATAACATGCATTGCTCTTTAATAACATACATTGCTCCTTAATAACATACATTGCTCTTTAATAACATACATTGCTCTTTAATAACATGCTTTGCTCTTTAATAACATGCATTGCTCTTTAATAACATTCATGGCTCTTTAATAACATCCATTGCTCTTTAATAACATGCATTGCTCTTTAATAACATACATTGCTCTTTAATAACATACATTGCTCCTTAATAACATACATTGCTCTTTAATAACATACATTGCCCTTTAATAACATGCATTGCTCTTTAATAACATGCATGGCTCCTTAATAACATGCATTGCTCTTTAATAACATGCATTGCTCTTTAATAACATGCATTGTTCTTTAATAACATGCATTGCTCTATAATAACATACATTGCTCCTTAATAACATGCATTGCTCCTTAATAACATGCATTGCTCCTTAATAACACTGTAATTGTTGTTTATTTTAATGCGTGCTTTTGGTTGACTGTGTTCTTTGAAAGATATATGTGCTGTTCGACTTGTCTAATTACGTTGTGATGGAGAGCTAGCTAGTTTAAAGTATAGTTCACGTTTGTTCATGGACAAACAATGAAGAATTACATAAACGTTATAATTCTCAACCAAAGACGAATGTAAATATGTTACCACACATTCTTTTATTTAAACGTCGATAAAACTTACACAATATACTTGTTGTTGATATACCGCGTCTGATGTAATTATTTGCTTAAAAGTCATCACTTTTACATGTCAGTATAGAAAATCAATAGTATATTTTAAAACATTTTACTTATTGTAATGTTTTTATTTTTTCAGTGTTGAGTCATAACATTTCTAGGTCTGTCTATAAAATATTGAACTAAAAACCTACCATTGGGACACTCTCCGAACTTGAGTAGACAGTAAGTTCCCTTAGGCCAGGCTTGGTCAAACTTGGTGGTTGATGCAGTACGCTTCATGCAAAATTTAGTTACTATGTCGTTGCTGAAACTACCTGTAAACAGAAGACATTTTGAAATTGCATCATATTTTACATATTTTATATCACAGATTACAGCTTATTTTACCCTTTTGGAAATGGTACCGGTACCCATTCAATGGGAAAATTCACGTTGTTTTGCCTTAAACTGGGAAATTTTCACTATCAAACTGTAATAGGACTCAGTTGGGGGTATGTAAATTGTTATTTTTTTTCAATCAGTGCGACAGCACACTCTCTAGTAATTGGATGATTCTAAATGACACTTGTCTGACACATTGCTTAACAAAATAATTGTGTTACCCCGAAATAGCAAACGAATTGCCAACTATTTTTTTTATTGGCCTCATGTTGTGCCTTTTACAGTTTTAGAAGTTATTTCAAAATGTAATACTTTGTACGTAAAAAGGTTTCACCTCTTTTAAACTATAAGACTAACAGTTGTACCGAAAGTTTGACTCCCTTTACCTATGAGACGGTATTTCTGCTCTTATGCTTTATTTTAATATGTTCGTATATATATATATATTTATCACATAACGTACGGTGCGTGAGTAGAATAACACTATTCTATATTTTCGATATACCACTAGTTATATAAGTATGCAAATAAGCCTAGTATGCGCTGTCAAAAAAAAACGATAATGAATATGATCCAATTCAATCGGTTTATATGTAAGTTACGAGATAAATAGAATCTAACATTCGTTCTCATTTATTATTAAATATATTAAACTCGTTATTATATCATTTTGCCAACTCGTTTAATAAATTCAATAATGAATGAGTACTCATGTAAGATCCACTATATACTACTTCAGTCTCTTTACCAGCCATGAAGTTTTCTATTCCCGGTGTAAACTGGTTATGGGAATCGCCATCCTCTGTATCCTGTTTTCGCCATCCCTGAAGCCAGGTCACTTGTGAGGCAGGACACCCAGTAGCTGCTTCCATCAGGCCGTATGTTCCCACAGGCCATGTAACCGGGATCTGTAGTAGGGTATCTGTAAAGAAAGAAAGATCACCCGGTGGCGAAGATAACATGGTTATCGTGAACACGAAACTTTTTCAGTCTTTATCTCATCTTATAAGTGTTATCATGACATAAATACAAACGGTCTTTAAATATATGCAGCAAAACAAAAATGAGCAATAATGACTGGCTTATCTAAGTACAGCACAAAACAATCATACCGTACAGGAAACGAAAATTGTCAAACAATAACAGACCATTGGATTATTGTCAATATTTAAAAAGTTTATTTGATAACAAAAACTGTTATCATATCTTTGACAGTATGCAAGGTAAACTCAAGTTTACCCATGTATATACCTTTTATTGCAGTGACATGTTGAAAAGCTGGCATCGAGTGTTTGTATTCTGCGTATTGTTTAAGAGCCTGTGTCAGTTCACCCGCAACGTTCTGTAGGGCCCTGGCATCCACATTGTCTGAACAAACGCGTTCCACCGTCAGCTGGCTCATTATCTGAAATAGATAGATTAACTAATAGTTATAATGAAAAACGTACCTATCAATTAAAAGAAAGACGGATATATATTTTATAAACCAATGCCAGTTTATGTGTTGCGGTTACCTTTATAAGATGCTGGCAGAGTGGTTCGTATTGAATACACTCACTAAAATATGTTTTCAAGTAAAGGAAGATATGTCATAAAATTATATGGTATGGTTAAAAGAAACAATAAATCCGCGGATTCATATTATTTGCCTTACCAAGACTGGACATAGAAATTGGAAATTTAAACCAAAATCTGCAAAACTTAATTATTTTCCCAAGAAAATAAAGGAACCGTCAAAATAAAATGTTCTAAACAATATACTGAACAAACAAACAAAATTCTTAAATCACTTTTGTATCTCAACTAATTTTCTTATTGTAAGTATATTTTGGAATAGTTGTGTGATACGTATTTTGTTTTAATCCATAGTTTGTAAACCATATATGTTTTGTTTAAATTGTTTTTGAACGTTACCCTCCCTCTATATGAAAACACTTACATAATAGCAATAGCACTGAGCGTCATCAGAAGGTACCCTCACACTCACATAATAGCAATACTCCTGAGCGTCCCAAGATAGTGAGCGCATCTTCACCCAAGAGATGTAACACTAGGCGTACTAAGGAGATACCCTCACCATCACGTATTTTGTTTTAATCCATAGTTTGTAAACCATTTATGTTTTGTTTAAATTTGTTTTTGAACGTTACCCTCCCTCTATATCAAAACATGACAAGTGCAGGTAAAAAACATAACATGAATCGAAGTACACTTAAGGATATAAACTTCTGAAAATTGGTTTGAAATAATATAAGAAAACAAAAACATTTGACCTATTAGTGCAGATTCTCCGTCTATAAGAAAATGAAACATGGATAATCCAAAATTACCTCCCTTTTAAGTAATATCGTTTGAAAGTCAAGTAAATTTAATAGCGTTAACATTAACTATTTCGAAAATGTCTTTTGCAAACGTATTTGTAGTGGTAATACTAGTAAAACATGATGTCAAAATAATTTTAGCTGGCATATTTTAGAATTAGAATTGATTGATTGAATTGGATTTTATAGTCGCGCCAACAGCTAAGGTCATATGGCGACTTCCAGCTTCCATTGGTGGAGGAAGACCCCAGGTGCCCCTCCAGGCAATTTTCGTGCACGGGTGGGCACCTGGGTAGAACCACCGACGTTCCGCAAGCCAGCTGAATGGCTTCCTCACATAAAGATTCCTAGGCCCCTGAGGGATCGAACCTACAGCGGTGAGGGGCAAGTGATTTCAAGTCAGAGACGTTAACAACTCGGCCACAGACGCCTCACTTTAGAATATGGAACATCGAAAGCTTCACTAATTCGAAGTACTTAACACATCCTATATCAGCTGTTGTATAAGTGTTATAAACTTTTTTCTAAGAAAACACATCGACTTAAAAGCTTTAAAATATGTTCATGTAATCAGAGCGGACGATTTAAACTCGTTATTTTGCAGTTTTACCGTATCTCTAATCAATCGCGAAATACACAAAACAATGAGAATATTATTGACATACTACTTAGGCATTTTGAATAGTATATAAAACCATTATCAAGTCAAAGACGAGCCACAACTTTGTGTACGTCTACGGAAACAATACGATCTTCGTTTGGGCTTTTAATGGATCCTGCAGTGTCCCATTTTGTAAGAGAACGCACCATGCATTTCGCGAATGAATGGTGTCACCATAAGGGATCGATGAAAAGTTGCCGCCGAAGCCAAAAGCTGACAAAATGGAAGTGCACACTGGTATGGGAAATATTTTTTCTGTGTTATATTGGTATTGCAACGACAAACAATGCCTTGTATATGACAAGCGGATAACGTTAAAAAAACGTAAATCCATTTTGACGACGAATACTTTGTAAAAAGATAAAATGATCCTATTACAACGATGTTAATTTATTTTATCTTGATTAGTACAATGTCGTGAAATTTACCGGAATGCTCGATCTACATTCTTGTGGTCTCACTAAAATTTACAAATAAACATATTGTATGTAAGACAGTTTTTACAATTTGTCAAATTTAAACTATCACATCAAGACATTTAGCAATTTCAAATGTTTTTTGTTCTCCACTTCATCTTATACCTAAAAGTGTTTTAGCTGCCTCCCTTACGTAAAAACTGCCTTTCAAGCTTTTTAAGCCTTTTGCCTTTTAAGCCGGTGCTAGGAGGCGTGAGAGGAGTTGCATCTTATAATTACCTCTCATGAACAGACTCAATAAAACCGAATTTGCTACTTTTCTCTTTTGTTTGTGTTTGTTGCTTCCAAGGGATCACCTTTTCAGTATTCATTTCAGTATCTACATACAAAGATATATACATTAATAATGTGTGACATTAAATAATATGCTTTTACTCACATGTTTCCAATACTTGAAGTCAAGCGCAGCAGTTATTGGAACAATCGTTATTTTAATGGGAACTGGTAGCGACGGAGAACCGTCGTGTATGGTATCATAAAGAGACCCAACTGTTCCCTGAGCGGATTTACTACTCGGATACAGCGTTGAGTTGATACTCAGGGAAGACGCGAATCCTTCGAATGAACCAGCGTGCTGAATCAACTGAGGATCCTGGAATATGTACAAAGTGACTTAATTGGGTTGTACACGTATACATGTAAACTGCGATTATGTGTTGGTTTGAACGAGGAAGCGCACGTACTATTATACCCAATTTCAACTACATATTGGTCATTTACCACTAACTGATCCAATATGATACCCGCACCGTCACCTACTATATTTATCACTGAAAATCCCAAGACGGTAACCGCACACTCACATCGTACCTATACCACTGAGCCTCGTAATAGGGTACCCGCACACTGACATAATACCTTTACCCTTGAGCGTCCCAAGACGGTACCCGCACACTCACATAATAACTATAACACTGAGCGTACCAAGACGGTACCCGCACACTCACGTGATAGTTATATCACTGAGCGTCCTAAAACGGTGCCCACACACTTACATAATACCTATACCCCTGAGCGTCCCAAGACGGTACCCGCACACTGACATAATACCTTTACCACTGAGCGTCCCAAGACGATACTCGCACACTCACATAATAACTATAACACTGAGCGTCCCAAGACGGTACCCGCTGACGTAATAGTTATACCCCCCCCCCCCACACACACACACACTGATCGGTACCCTTACACTCACATAATAGCTATACCCTCAGCGTCCCAAGACGGTACCCGCACACTCACATAATAGTGATACCACCGAGCATCCCAAGACGATACCCGCACTCGCACATAATACCTATAACACTTAGCGTCCCAAGACGGTACCCGCACACTCACATAATAGCTATACCCCTGAGCGTCCCAAGACGGTACCCGCACTCTAACATAATACCTATAACACTGAGCGTCCCAAGACGTTACCCGCACACTCACATAATAGCTATAGCACTGAGCGTCATCAGAAGGTACCCTCACACTCACATAATAGCAATACTACTGAGCGTCCCAAGATAGTGAGCTCATCATCACCCAAGAGATGTACCACTAGGCGTGCTATGGAGATGCACTCACCATCACCTAATACCACTAAGCATCTCAAGACGGTACCCGCACCATCAGTTTAAAGCCATACCTCTGAACAGCCCAAGACGGTATCCGCGTCATCACCTCAAAGCTATATCACTGAGTGTCCCAAGACGGTACCCGCACACTCACATAATAGCTATACCACTGATCGTCCCAAGACAGTACCCACACACTCACCTAATAGCTATTATACTGAGCGTCCCAAGACAGTACCTGCACACGCACCTAATTGCCATATCACTGAGCGTCCCTAGATATTATCCGCACCCTTGCATAATAGCTATACCACTGAGCATCCCAAGATGGTACCCTCATACTCACCTCATAGCATTACCACCGCGCTACATCATCACCCAAGATATATACCACTAGGCGTACTAAGGAGTTACCCTCATCATCACCTAACACCACTAGGCGTACCAAGGAGGTACCCTCATCATCACCTAACACCACTAGGCGTACCAAGGAGGTACCCTCATCATCACCTAATACCACTAGGCATACTAAGGAGGTACCCTCATCATCAGCTAATACCACTAGGCGTACTAAGGAGGTACCCTCATCATCACCTAATACCACTAGGCATACTAAGGAGGTACCCTCATCATCAGCTAATACCACTAGGCGTACTAAGGAAGTACCCTCATCATCACCTAATACCACTAGGCGTACTAAGGAGGTACCCTCATCATCACCTAATACCACTAGGCGTACTAAGGAGGTACCCTCATCATCACCTAATACCACTAGGCGTACTAAGGAGGTACCCTCATCATCACCTAATACCACTAGGCGTAATAAGGAGGTACCCTCATCATCACCTAATACCACTAAGCGTCCCAAGTACCATCACCTTTAAGCCATACAACTGAACATCCCGAGACAGTTCCCGCGTTATCAACTCAAACCTATATCACTGAGCGTCCCAAGAAGGTACCCACACCATCACCTTAAAACCATCACCTAATATATATATCCTTAAGCATCCCAAGACGGTACCCGCACCATCTGCTCAAAACGTTATCACTGAGCGTCCCAAAACGATACTCCTTTTTATTTTAATTGTTTATATGGTATTGCGATTTATATATTACGACATCTGTGTGGCATTTAGTTCTAATTTATATCATGAGGCCCATTATATATTTCATTGTATTACAGTTATTATTGGTATGGCGGAGTTGAAACTGTTCAGCTCAACACATTCCTTCTCCAAACTATTGAAGTGTTATTACTGTTACCGTTTGTTCCAATTGTTGAAATATTTGCAAGGGTCTCATCTGGTACCTGCTGACTGTTCTCGTTCCCATGTCTACCTCTGTTACAATGCTCTTAAACACAAATAATATGGATTATTTATAGTTAACTAAATATTTAAAATATGTTCTGAGCTTAACAAAATTAAAGAAGAAAATGTTAAAGGCATTACATTCCGAACAAAGGCAAAATGGAAGATGGAGCGAGACAAAAGCACAATATACCTTTGTATTCTAGAAAAGAGTCCGTATACAAAGGAATTGATTAAAAACATAAGTATTAATCCAATTAAAGTAAATACTCCAGACATTTTAAAAGCATACTTTTATATATAAAAATGTGTATAGCTTAAAAGAAGCAACCATAGATGCACTGGATAGGGTGATATTCTTCGATGAAAATCCTTTTTTTAATAAACTAAATGTAGATGAAGAACATTTAAAACAGGGTCCACTGTCAATGGCTGAATGTATGAATAGTTTAAAAAATATGAAATATAATCATATCACCCGGATTGGACGGCATTACCGTGGAATATTTTATTTTTTTTGGTCAGAGAAATGAAAACATTGACTTTTGCTAACATCAACCATTATCTGTAAAAGTAGATAGGACCACAGTCAACCAAAAACACGTATAGCAACAAAAAAAACACAAAAAAAAACACATAATAATACATAAAAGGCAAGGAATCTGACACAACACACATAAAATAGTTGACAATAACGCTATCGCATTGGAAAGGTCAGTAGCGAAAAAGACCAATAGGGATTTAAACCAGGTTCTGGGGTGCTCCCAACCTCACTCTTACTCTATTGACATCCAAATAAAACAGGACAGTGTAAGTAAAGAAATCCCCACCAGACTATATCCTCTAACATACTAGACAGCATTAATAGGCAATTAAAGTATTACACATAGATGATCATGTATATATAAAAACAAAAGTCTAGAAAGCCATAAATCAAGTACTAAATGACTTCGCAGAAGCCAGAGCAACGATAGAATAAAACATTAACGACACGACACGACAAGATTGGAGACACATGTCAAACGAGAGCCGGCGTGTACTACTGGTTTCAGAAAAACAGGTGCACGTGTCTTACGTTCCTGCCCATGATATTTTGTTTGTTTGTTTCCATGTAATTGTGTTTTTCTTTTATAGCGTATGTTTGGTTGACTGTGTTCTGTTAATGCTATATTTCCTGTTTGACTTGTATGCCTAATTTATACTGTGCTATCGATCAAGTCATTCACGGCTAACGTTTTAAACACCATGTTCAACTTAGGTTTTGGGTATCGCTTTTACATTTTATTTCGACCGCATGCCCTCCCCTGGCCCAATGTTAAATCAATATAAGTATCCGTCGTGTCTACTCCTAGCTTGTAATAAAAATACCATCTAGTTGTACAGTATAAATAAGTATAAAAGTCGAACAGGAAATGCAGCTTTCAAATAACACAGTAAACTCCAAAACACGCAAAAGGATAAACGTGAACGGCAATGTTAATAAAGAATAAAGGGATACAACGTTACAAACACAAAACACTGTTGACAATAGGGCTACGTCCTTGGAACGTTCAATTGCAAAAAAGGCCGCTGGGGGTTTAAACCAGGTTCTAGGGTGCACCAAACCTCACACTTACTTTACTGTCATCCCGATAAAACGGGACAGTGTAAATAAAGAAATCCCGCCATGAACTTTTCTCTAGCCAACAAGGCATCATTAGTAGGCAATATAAGTAAAACACAAAGATGCTCGTGTGTATATATATATATATACAAAAACAACAATAGCATAGAAAGCCAAAAGAAGGTACTCAATGACTTGGCAGAAGCCAGAGTAACAAGAGAAAACCATTGAGGGCACGACAAGACACTATTGCAAACAAACATCAAACGTCATCGTTCTTTTGGGATTTAGGTAGACGTCATCATAGGGTCCACAGCCTGTCCGGCCATCGCACAGTTAAAGAGGAACTGTAAATGGGTCCACCACCAAGCATGCAGTGCGTTGCAAAATGATAGGGTCATAACCTCTTTTGATAAACATGTTAACAAGTTTAACAAAGATAGCATGAAAGTGATCATGACCAAGGATCTTACGAAGTTTGTAAATCACATCACCATAGAAGTCAGGTTGCGATAGTCCTCGTGTAAATTATTGATAGAATTAAAACTCTTAGAAGTGCATCGGAAATCCTACTCACTGTTCCCCATTTGTCAAGAAACTTCCAAAACTGTGGCATCCCGTTCGTTGTTTGTATCAGATTGCATACGTCTACCGCGAATTCTTGAGTGATAGTGAAGTTTCCCATGCCGGTCAACTCGTCTTTATAACGCAATGTACCTAGACTGCATGTGCTACTAATGTCCCTATACAGAATGTCTGACTGAAGGTTTTCTGTTACTTGACGGACGCCCATCATCTCTATATTGGAAGTATACGTCAGTGTACATACACGTTTTATGTGTGACTTCAATTAAAGTTGTCGCACAAACTTCTAACTGTTTATAAAAATATGCTTTTAATAATATTTTAGTCATACCGGTTTCTACGTGTAGCAGTGACCTCAAGTCTCAACTTTATGGTGCTGCCTCAGTGGAATACCATGCCGTAGACACATGACATGATACCCCACCCAGTCACAGCCACCCGGGCCGACCGGTTCTAGCTGTTTACCCGTTATACGCCGAATATAAAGAAAACGACGAGAAACGCGTAAAATGTTGAGTTTTTTTCGTGAGACTCGTAGACTGACAAAAATACATGTTACAGTATCTAACATTAACGTTTTGCAAATTAAAATAAAAATAAATGTAGATCTGCCTACCAGTATTATCATGTAAAGTAGATGTACAAGTTGAACAGAACACGGTCAACCAAAAACAAGCATTAAAATGAACAACACTTACAATGTTAATAACAAATCATGGCATGTGACATCACAAACACAAAGGGGTTGACAATAGGGCTACCGCCTTTGAACGGTCAATGGCAAAGAGCCGTTTGGGTTTAAACCAGTTTTTAGGTATCCCCAAACCTCACTTATTGATTAAGGGGAAATAAAAATAGTACTAGAAATCTTCCAATGTACACAGAGGCCTTCACTGAATGTTCGCACCTCGAAACAATATGCTCCTCTTGAAATGAGACCTTATCAACATGTTCGAAACAAACCATTGAAAATTGTTGTTTAAAACACAAGATATTGTCACAGACCTCGTCTGCGACAAGAACTATTACAACCTGAATTATATGGTGATGTTATTTTATTCATTAAAATATTGGAAAGGGTTAAACGAACAATATATTTTTATGCAAAATGGCCATGTCTTTTTTAACTCTTTTAAGTAAACATGTATTAGATTGTAAAATCAAAATTAAATCCACCTGAAGAACATGATGCTTAATCTGTAAGGTTTTAGGACAACCATAAAACAATGTCGGCGGAGTTAGACACAAACTACTTGGATACTCGAATGATACTTATTTGACAGTAAAACGAAACATTTATATGCATATTGGCATGTCACTCAGTCAATCTGTAAATCCATCAAAATATGTGTGAAAACGAGTTTAACTCACGAGATGTGTTTATGTAAAATAAAAACACTCAGGCAATAACTATTTAAAAAATACAATATTTCCAGCGGGTTTATACGGTCCCAGATCAAAACCTGGAAAACGGGACTTGAAGATCATCAATACCAAGGGCCTCGGTTTCGATGTGTTTCAAGTCCCGAACACCAGGTGTTGATCTCGCACAATATAAACGCGCTGGAAATGTATCTCTTTTTTTTATCTGAAATGGATTTTTATGTATTTTATACACACATTTTCGAGAGATTGAACATAATACAAACACATTCTCACAACTTACATTGTACGTCCATCTCTCACCACCAATCGAACAAAATATATACAGCTTTGTTGTGTTTCTAATAAGTTCAATTTGTTGTTTGAACGTAACGTTGCCTTAACGTCATCTTTGTTTTGGAGGTCTATATAGAATTTTTAAAACCTCCTCAATAGCCAATCATCATTGAGAATTTTCATAAACCATGTTAGATTGAATAATTATGCATAATGGCATGTTTCTCAGTCTTTCTCCGAAGTTTAACAATGTGACAAACAAGATATAGCTTTCATATAAAATTTAAAGAACAAACGACTTTAACACAGCCTATACTCGTCTGATTGTAAACACTGAAACGATATGCGTTTCTTGGCAGGATTGCTCAAATCACGTTAGGTTTCATAATTAAAATAACAAAAGGTAATACATAAATTAATTTGATCGTAATATCTAATCGATATGTGCGTCATGATACCTAATCAACCCAGAAAGTTTCAAGACAATCAGTTAGAAACTGTGGAAGAAGCGGGACACACGTAAATAAGAACGGGACGGACAAGCCTAACGCTACATTACCATTTACAAACGGATCTCCGCTAACACGTTCGACATTACAACAGTATATTAAACATTTATCTTTTAGTATATTAACTCAAAAGATCTATTTTTAACTTTGAAGGTGTTTCTTCAACAAAATGCTAGGAGGTAAATCAAAACAACAGGCGCAAGGGCTATCAGGGATACTGTTGCTGACAATACAAAGGTAATAAATTTAAGTACAATTGGTACTTAAACCTGAAGAAGGCTAAAAATATCGGATAGGGAAAGCAGCATTCAAGGACGACAGTCAACCACAAAACACAAAAACAAACACGCAAACAGACAAACGAAAAGGCAAAAGTAATAAAAAATGCAAACGACATCACAAACACAAACGGGTTGACAATAGGGCTACCGCCTTGGAACGGTCAGTGGCAAAGTAGGCCACTGGGGGGTTTAAACCGGTTCTAGGGTGCACCAAACCTCACACTTACCCTACTGTCATCCCATTAAAACAGGACAGTGTAAATAAAGAAATCCCCGCCATGATCTAAACTCTAACCAGCAAGGCAGCATCAATAGGCAATATAAGTAAAACACAAATATGCTCGTGTAAGTATAATACAAAAAAACAATAGCCTAGAAAGCCACAATAAAGGTACTCAATGACTTTGCAGAAGCCAGAGCAGTAAGAGAATACACCATTAAGGGCACGACAAGAAAGAACATGGACAAACATCAAACGCCACCGTCCCAATGGGCTTTAGTTAGGCGTCATCATAGGGTCCACAGCCTGTCCGGTCATCGTACAATTAAAGAGGAAAGCATAGTGGCGAACTGTAAAAGGGTCCACCACCAAGCATGCAGTACGTTGCAAAATGATAGGGTCATAACCTCTTTTGATAAACTTTTTAACAAGTTTAACAAAGATAGTATGAAAGTGATCATGACCAAGAATCTTACGAAGTTTATAAATTACATCACCATAGAAGTCAGATTGTGATAGTCCTTGTCACAGAAGAGTCCTTAAATTACATTTATATTTGGAAAGAAGATCAGGGTTACGATAATAAAATTTTGCAAAGGTTTTACGAAGTTTATGGTAACGGTAACCCTGATTGAGTAACTTTTTAGTTATACAAAGATTACGAATATTAAAGTCCTCAACTCGAGTACAAGCTCTAGAAAAACGAATAAGTTGAGACAGATACACCCCATAAGAAGTTGCTCGGGGAACATCCCCATCCAAGTGGGGATAATTAACAATGTCAAAATTAAAATCATCTCTCCTGTCATAGATTTTGCTAATTATTTTACCATTTTCGATCGAGAGATCTAAATCAAGAAAAGAAGGGTTATTATCAGATATATTTTCTTTATTAAGCCGAAGTTCTTTAGGATGAATATTATGAACCATAGTTGGAAAGAAAGGGTTGTCAATGTTCAGTATGTCATCCAGATACCGAGAGGTGTCATTAAAAGCTTCGATAACATCTGCCTGGGTATCTGGTGAAAGACTCAACATGAAATCCCTTTCATAGCAAAATAAAAACAAATCTGCGACAAGTGGTGCACAGTTCGTACCCATAGGGATACCAACAATTTGTCTATAAACGGTGGTACCATACCTGACGAAAATATTATCTAATAGGAAGATGAGTGCTTCACAAACTTCATAGCAAGTCCACATAGTATAATTGTCTAAACTGCCGTTAGTGAAAAACGCTTTAATATTATTACATGCCAAAAATGTAGTATTTTCTCTAGCGAATGTTTTTTGAATAAGAGAAATTAGCTTGTCTTTAATAAGATGATGTGGTAAGGTTGTATATAGTGTAGAGAAGTCATAAGTACTTATTGATGAAACTTGACCTTTATTGAAAATTTTATCAAGAACGTCTCCTGAATTTTTTATAGACCAAAATAAATTAATCCCAGAGTTTTCATAAGTTTTATCACAATATAGTTTAACGTGATCTTTAACGGCAGTAAGACAAGAAGTTAAAAGTTTGGAGATGTTTGTTGTGGTGCAGGCACTAGAATCACAAATAAAGCGAACCTTATACGGATTTTTATGTAATTTAGGAAAACAACAACATGTAGTCCCAGATGACATATAGTCTAGACTCTATAATAGAATGGAGAACTTGGACAATGTGGGTAGAAAATTGACCCATAAACAATAGAAGGCGGGGCTAGAAATGGAATTTCAGAAATGTCAGTGGTGGTGCTACTCTTTTCGCTTAATGCTTCTGTTGCTGGAATATTTAGAGCATTGTTTATTTGCATGTATATTGCTTCAAGTTCAGCTCAAAACCATGTAGAGAGTATCTATTAATTTCTGTTCTCAAACAACAATTGTATATTAAGTTAGTAAATGAATTTAATTCGATCATAAATTATAAGATTAGAGCAAATTGATGGCTCGCCATCGCATATCCTCTCATTTGTAATTCTTTCCAGCAGAAAAGCAGGATAAACCATACATCATGTATAGAAACAGTTCTACATTTTGACGTCTCCCCAGCACCCAAGGTGACCCTAGTGCATTTATTATTGCGTCAGTGGACACCTTTTGCAAGTATTCAATTTGATGTGCAACTTGACCCTATTTAGATTTTTTTTGTTTAGCCCCACCAATCCCACCAATTCCCACCCCAAATTCATGACCCAGGGAGCCCATATAAAATACAGTTACACATAAAATGACCATTTCGCCAACGAAGATAATACATGCATAATGTAATACGCTTTAAGCATGAAGGAAACGGTGTACTGTTTATATAAAACCATTCACACAAACATCAAATATAGACAATCTACATTTTGACCCCTCTCCACCCCTTAAGATGACCCTCGGGCATTTTTCTTCCATCAGTGCACTCCTCTTGAAATAGCATTTAATTTGATATGCAACATGACCTTATTTAGAAAGAAGTTTACCCCGCCGCCTGAGCATGTATGAGTAATTGTACATTTTATGTGACACTACTCCCACCCATTATCACCGCCCCTGGTTGAAGTACACACACGTTAATAACCTTTGCACATCTAAACTTATATTTCAATCATATACCAAAGTTTCAAGTTCGTACCTCTAACGGTGTAGTAGGGGTGCCAATTACTCACGAAGGGACGGACGGGCTAACATTACCCTAGTGGGCGAAAAAAAGTGGGAAAACATATTCCTGTTGTACATTGAGTTCTTACTTATATAGTGAGTTCTTACCTTTACTATATACAAATGCCGCAGTTACCAGTTCATGTGGGTGTGAACCTAAATTATTTAAAGAAGAATTGAAGATTACTGTTATTATCTCCTTTTGATTTTAGCTCCTTATGCTGTCTATAATCACCTACATGTACCATGGACAGTGCTGATTGAATTCACGATATCATACCATACGAGGATTACGGACACCGATAACTGATTTATTTGATGAGATTTTCCTTTTCTCTTTTGTAATCTTTCATGCATTTATATATTTTTGTTAATATACATTATATATTATTAACAAATTTATTACAAAATGTGTAAGTGTTTCATACTTGTTAGTTTAATCACCAGCCGACTATTTTACTAGGTTATTTACAGAAACACTATGACGCAAAATGGTGACATACATAAAAACAATGTTCTGAAAATGCAGATCTGTTTATTGAATGGTAATAACAATGTAAGCAAAATGGTAAGCTGTTTAGTTATTCTTTAGTGTGTAAGTTAGTTATTACAAATTGTTCACAAAGAGGTGTATGCATTATTCATTCTGTAATATGTCCTGACATGTATCCTTTGATCAATCGCCTGTAATATGTCCTGTCATGTGCCTATTGATTAAATACGTCTGTAATATGTCATGTCATGTACCCTTTGATTAAATACGTCTGTAATATGTCAAGTCGTGTACCTTTTGATCAAAAAAGTCTGTAATATGTCATGTCAGGTACCCTTTGATCAAATACGCCTGTAATATGTCATGTACCCTTTGATCAAATACGTCTGTAATATGTCATGTCGTGTACCCTTTGATTAAATACGTCTGTAATATGTCATGTCGTGTACCCTTTGATTAAATACGTCTGTAATATGTCATGTCATGTACCCTTTGATTAAATACGTCTGTAATATGTCATGTCATGTACCCTTTGATCAAATACGTCTGTAATATGTCATGTCGTGTACCCTTTGATCAAATACGCCGGTAATATGTCATGTCGTGTACCCTTTGATCAAATACGCCTGTAATACCTCCTAGCATGCACCTTTTGATCAAATACGTCTGTAATATGTCCTCGCATATACCCTTTGATCAAATACGTCTGTGATATGTCCTGTCATGTACCCTTTGATCAAATACGTCTTTAATATGTCCTGTCATATACCCTTTGATCAAATACGCCTGTAATATGTCCTATCATGTACCGTTTGATAAAAAATACGCCTGTAATATGTCCCGTCATGTACCTTTTGATCAAATACGTCTGTAATATGTCCTGGCATGTACCTTTTCATCAAATACGCCTGTAATATGTCCTGTCGTGTACCCTTTGATCAAATACGTCTGTAATATGCCCTGTTATGTACACTTTGATCAATACGCCTGTAATATGCCATGGCATGTACACTTTGATCAATACGCCTGTTATTTGTCCTATCATGTACACTTTGATCAAATTCGCCTGTAATTTGTCCAGTCGTGTACCCTTTGATGAAATACGCCTTTAATATGTCCTGTCATGTACCCTTTGATGAAATACGCCTTTAATATGACCTGTCATGTACCCTTTTATCAATACGCCTGTAATATGTCCTAGTATGTACTCTTTGATCAAATATGCCTTTCATATGTCCTATCATATGCCTTTTGAGCAAGTACTTTGATCAAATACGTCTACATCATGTCCTGTCATGTACCCTTGGATCAAATACGCCTGTAATATGTCCTGTCGTGAACCTTTTGATCAAATACGCCTGTAATATGCCCTGTCATGTACACTTTGATCAATACGCCTGTAATATGTCCTATCATGTATCCTTTGATCAAATTCGCCCGTAATTTGTCCTGTCATGTACTCTTTGATCAAGTACTTTGATCAAATACGTCTGTAATATGTCCTATCATATACCCTTTGATCAAGTACTTTGATCAAATACGTCTGCATTATGTCCTGTTATGTACCCTTTGATCAAATACGCCTGTAATATGTCCTGTCATGTAACCTTTGATCAAATACGTCTGTAATATGTCCTGTCATGTATGCTTTAATCAATTACGCCTGCTATCTGTCTTTTTCTCTATGCTTTAATCAGCTACGCCTGCTATCTGTCTTTTCCTGTATGCTTTAATCAACTATGCCTGCTATCTGTATTTTCCTGTATGTTTTAATCACCTACGCTGTTATCTGTCTGTTCATGTTTGCTTTAATCAAATACGCCTGTTATCTGTCTTTTCCTGTTAGTTTTACATAAATACGATTGTTATCTGTCCTGTCATGTTCGCATTTATCAAATACACGTGTTGAAACTCACTTCGACATAACACATAAAACACGTCAAAATAACATCACTTTATGAAGAAAAAAATAATTTTTCCCCATGTTACCCTACTTTCACATAACAACAGAAAAGCTGGAACTTACTTGTTGGTACGACATATTGAAGCAGCTCGTTCTGGTACGACTTTCCATTTCCAACGAGATTGGTGTGAGTGGAATGGGTGCATGTGCCTTTGTCGCGGTACTCGACCTCAGTCGCCGTGTCTCTACCAATCACTGAAAGCTGGTGAGAAGAAATTAATGACTATATTAATAATAATACAAATACATACTTTATGGTACGAGTGAACGAATTTGTTGTAATATATACTTACGCATAGTATTGTTCGAACTCAAAGATATTCATTAAAGAAGACAAGACGTAATGAAAGAGCCCGCGTTGACTGTACTGTACACCTTTTACAAGTTTTGAAATGATTAACATAATGTACATTTTTATATATAGCAAGCAATACAGTTTATTATAACAAGTAATACAGTCATAAACTTTAGAAAGAAGGTAAAAGCGTCGAACAGGAAATGAAGCAGATACGTGTATCGTTTCCTAACTTATTTGGATGTGGACTTTATTTATAGAGATTTCCTTTTGATGGGATATTCTTTTATTTACACTGTCTTGTCAATTTGAACGCTGTAGACAGGATAATAGCGAGGTTGTGTAAAATCGATTTAAGCTTATGGCCTACTGACCGTTCCAAGTCGGTAACCCTGTCTTCACCACTCTTTCTGTTGTGTATTGTCTTTTTCATTAAATAGTTAATTTGCTCTTTGTTTGTGTACAGTGCGGATCTATGGTGCCATTGCTATAGGACCATTTTTTCTCATTTTTTACAGAACACAATTAACCAAGAACACGCATACAAAGCAAACATTAGTTACAAGGAAAAGGCAACGTATGAATCATCATAATCATAAACGCGTTGACAATAAGGGAACCGCCTTGCAATGTTCACTATTCGGCCTTGGGGTAGATTTAGATATAATTATCCTTTTCGAAACTAAATAAAATCAAGAATAGACCGTAGCCTGGTCATTGAAGGTTTTAAAAATAATGATTTATATATTATCAACTAGATTTTTTATATATCATGAAGTACTGTATCACGTATGAACCTGAAGCGCAGGTCTTTGATTTATGTTTAGTCTCTGTATCCTGACTGAACAATGTAAAAGGGTATGAGATTGGACCTTTTTGACCTAAACTATATTATAAGGAAAATATAGGATTATATTTATATTATTATTTAAGAGAAGTATTATGTTCAGACATTTTTTAAATATAATAATGAAATTAACTACAGCACTCCACCCCTATTATAACCGTAGGTGTATTCGAATAATTGGTTCACTTCACCAACGTACACTTCTCAAAACTGCTAACTACACCGCTCACGTTTTGGGTTATATATATCGATGGGTTGAATGTTTTTCAATAAAATAAAAAGGAAATACCAATTCAATCATTTTTACATCATTTCATTTTATTTTTTTCATGGGCAATGCTAGAACTAAACCACAATAAGCAATTACAAACGACCCATGTAAACACTAAAGTCACACTTTTATGAACAAGAAATGAAAAGTGTGACTTTAGTGTTTACATGGGTCGTTTGTAATTGCTTATTGTGGTTTAGTTCTAGCATTGCCCATGAAAAAAATAAAATGAAATGATGTTAAAATGATTGAATTGGTATTTCCTTTTTATTTTATTGAAAAACATTCAACCCATCGATATATATAACCCAAAACGTAGCGGTGTAGTTAGCAGTTTTGAGAAGTGTATATCGTCTATTCGAATTAAATATTTCTAAATATCTTTCATACTTTTCCGTTGTTTAAAATATATTCTCGGTTTAATTGTTAATGAATAGTTTATTCGAATACAATTACCTGCAATATTCTTCGTGCGGGTAGGGCGCCAGTAGTTACCCCTGACCCAGGACCACCCCGACCATCAGGATTTCCTTCCAGCAGGTTGTATCCCACACCGATATACTCTAACCGAGTACCAGATACATTCACGGCTAACAGGGAAACTGTAAAAGCAGGAAATGTCTGCCTATTTTGGTTGGCAATTAAATAAATACAGTATTGTACGTGGCAAGACAAATGTTATGTTATCTTTGGCGATTTATGACACTGGTCACATTTAAGATACTGGAAGGGATTGGTTGTTGTTTCGACTGTTGGAAACTATTTATTTACCTTGGAAATGGTCTAACCAATGAAAATCGCTTTAGCTTTGGAAAGGAGTTTTTCATTTTGACATGGAGTTAGGAAAACGTTGTTATAAAGTTGGTTATTCCCCCCGTGTAATTTTGCTAAAACTACCAGACAAATATTAGAAGCCAACCATGACATGTTCTTCCATGGCCTGCAAAAAATCCGGATCTAAGTCCAGTTGAACATGTATGAGATTTGTTAAAACGTGGTGTCCGAAAACGTCAACAGCAACAAAATCTGCGAGAAATTGGTTAAAGCGTCACTCAAACATTGACTGCCATCCCACAACGATACCTCCAGCGCTACATTGTGCCAATGAGAGTCCGGTGCCGATCTTAACTTGCTGCTTATGGAGGTCACATCAGATATTAAACGCCATTTGAAATTGGTGACCTTGAGGGTGTTGAATGTCATACCCGTGTTATGTTTGAACTATAAGGTATTTTGCAATAATTTTTTCAGCAATATTTGCAATGAATTGTTTCATACTATAGACTATTAAACTACATTCATGTCTGGTTTGCTTTCAAATTATATCCATATAACCCAGTTGATCAATTAAAAATTGTGTTCAGTGTATATTTTTAACTTAACTTATGTGAATGTTTGTTTAAATACTACATATATTTTTTCACATATAGTGTTTATCAATTAACTTCATTGTAGAAGCATATACTATATAGTACTTTTTTTTTTTTTTAAAGAAACGAACCCGTCAAATAACGGCAAAATTAAACTATAAAACCGTTTATCAAAACTCTATCCAGGTGTTCAGGTCATTTAACAATGTAAATGTGCCGATTAAAAGTATAGGTTTATTCGTGGGTTCTTAAAATACCCGTGATTGAATATGCGTAAACTGAATTATGAGTTGGTAACTGTTAATTCGCCTTTTCAGTTTTGGTATCTGGCCTGTCTGCTTAAAGCCGTTTATATTGGTTATAGAATTCGGATTCTCAAAATATGTATGTTTATATATACCTCGTCGTCAGTAGGTTTAGAAACGGTGTGCACCTGTTGTAAAATGTACCTGTTGATAGCGGGATAGAACTTTAAAGGTAACGGAAATCGACAAGGCAACTCAGGAGGATAACACTCCCAAACCGGAAGTTATATGATAACATAATCACACACTATTTACCTGGTGTTGTTGTCATTAACGTAGTTGGTTGTGGAGTAGTTGTGGTTGTCCGTGTTGTGGTTGGTGGTGTTGTAGTGGTTTTCATGGTACTTGTTGTTTTTGTTGTTTGAGGTGTTGTTGTTGGTGTTGTAGTTGTTGGTTGTGGTCGTGGTGTTGTTGGGGTTGGTGTAGTAGTTGTTGTAGTAGTTTTTGCTGTAGTAATTGTTGATGTCATTGGGGTAGAAGATGTCTTAGTTGTTGCAGGAGCTGATGTTGTTCGTGCTGTTTGTGTAGTTGGCATTGTTGTTTTAGGAACATGTGAGGTTATAAGAAGTATGGACGTGGTGTGCTCTGCAGTTGCTACCGTCGTTTTCTGAGTTGTGGTGGGAAACGTCTTCACAGTTGTGAAGCTAGCAACGGTTGTTGCTGGATGTGTCGTCACGACATGCTGGTGTTGTGTTGTAACTGGTACTGTGTGCAATAAAATCAACTCTATTTTACATTCATATTTATACCAAAATAATCACTTTCCTGTTCGATTTTTATATCTATATTTACATACAATGTAGTTTGTCTTATGGGATATATGTTTACAACTTATTCTTTTTTTTAGAGCTTGTAGCCAAGTTGAATATTCATACCTAAAAGCTATACATCAGGACTATATGTAGTAGTAGTAGTAGTAGTAGTAGTAGTAGTGGTAGTAGTAGTAGTAGTAGTAGTAGTAGTAGTAGTAGAGGTAGTAGTGGTAGTAGTGGTAGTAGTAGTGGTAGTAGTAGTAGTAGTAGTAGTAGTAGTGGTAGTAGTAGTAGTAGTAGTAGTAGTAGTAGTGGTAGTAGTGGTAGTAGTAGTGGTAGTAGTAGTAGTGGTAGTAGTGGTAGTAGTAGTGGTAGTAGTAGTAGTAGTGGTAGTAGTGGTAGTAGTAGTGGTAGTAGTAGTAGTAGTAGTAGTAGTAGTGGTAGTAGTAGTAGTAGTAGTAGTAGTGGTAGTAGTGGTAGTGGTAGTAGTAGTAGTAGTAGTAGTAGTAGTAGTGGTAGTAGTGGTAGTAGTGGTAGTAGTAGTGGTAGTAGTAGTGGTAGTAGTAGTAGTAGTAGTAGTAGTGGTAGTAGTGGTAGTAGTAGTGGTAGTAGTAGTAGAAGTAGCAGCAGCAGCAGCAGCAGTAGTAGTAGTAGTAGTAGTAGTAGTAGTAGTAGTAATAGTAGTAGTAATAGCAGCAGCAGTAGCAGCAGCAGCAGCAGCAGCAGCAGCAGCAGTAGTAGTAGTAGTAGTAGTAGTAGTAGTAATGGTAGTAGTAGTAGTAGTAGTAGTAGTAGTAGTAGTATCAGTAGTAGCAGAAGTAGTAGTAGTATACTTGTATGTAATGACTTGCAGAAAATAATATGTTTACGAAAACTCAACCTTACTTAGATCACTTATTGGTAGTTCGCCTGGACACGTTTGTAGCTGTGCATTACTTTTAGCTCCCGCTGGAATGTAGCCTAACTGAAATTCCAAACTAAAATTATGTATATGGACACAAATGCCCCCGCTAAAACTAATGCCATTTGAAATTAAATAGACCGGAACAGCGCGCCGATTTGTGTAACTATAGTTCATACTGATACTGATACTTCCTTATGCCAAATATGTTAAGACGAGGAGTAGTCAAGACATACACAAGTTTGGCATAATGTGAGTCAATGGACCGGAACAGCGCGACGATATGCGCAACTAGACGTCATACTGACACTGCTTATCGAGTAACACCAAAATGTGTTAAGTTCAGAAGGTGTTATCCAAACAATACAGTGTGGTGTACAAACGAATGTATAACCTACGTAAGGATAAAGTGTGAAGTATGGACGGACAGACAAGGTAAACACTATATGCCTCCCCCATACATAGCGGAGGCATAACAAATAATAAATGGTATTTCAGTAACACACCTTATTCCAGTAACACACCGTCTCTGTATTTTTAAAGTAGCAATGTTGATAATCGGATTAAGTTATTAACTTAATTGCAGGGTTAATAGTGTGTTATTTGTATAATTAACTTACCTGTTTTTCATATTGAATAGCATAAAAATTGTTTTCTTGTCCATTACTCGGAGCAGTTGGTTTGCAATCAAACTCATACATATATCCTAGAGTCTGTGATGCGGCTTTAGGTGATTGTAATACGGTTAGCTCTACAGCATAGTTACACAGACAATCATAATCGGCAGCGATGCGTGTTGACAGAAGTAATGTGATTATTACGTAAATGTAGCGAAGCATGTTGATGCTGAAAAATACACACAACAACACTTGTGATTTATTACATGGTAAACACAAAAATAAATCCAACACGTGCGTGTTGTTGTAAATACATACATATTTTGTAGCGTGATCTCGCTACGTAAACAAGACGCAACGGTAATAAAGCTACAATCACATCTTCATGTTTATTCACTGCAATGCAATATATCCAAAGAAAAAAACAATCAGGTTTCTGAATTTATTCAGTAAACTCCAATGCAAATGATCCTGGCTGAATGATAAAAACATAATGATCCAACATAAATAGTGCAATAAATACAAACTTTTAAAGGACAAAATACAAAAAACAATATAAATATGATTTATAACTACTCTCCTAGTGGTTGTCGTAAATAAAAAACAAGCAATGGACGATGGTACTACTATTGAAGTTTCATAATTTTGATATAACTGTTTAGAATCTACGTATCAGATTAATCATCTCTTTTTCCAAATATGTTCACTTATTATTATTCGCTAATCACTGAAGAAACCATATAACTTGTATTTTATTTCACTTCGAACCATCCACTTGCAGTATGAAACGAGACGAATTAAGCGTTTCATATATAAATGATATTTCCACTTATGGATACTATATGACATAAACAGTAGAATAAATGGATAGCAACTTACACAAATAGTGTCTTTTACATCAATAATTTTCCGCTTGTTTATATTTAACAGCTATACACATAAATAGATAAGTAATATTGATGACCTTAGTGTATAACTGTGTCCTCATTTGACTAAATGTGTTACTTCGTTACAAAGGTCAACAGATTATTTCAGAAATCCGCTTTAGACAGACGGCGTTTTGGCATTGTGTTTACGTATATTAAAATTTAAAATAGTCTTCATGCAAACACATTTGGCAAAAGGTGTTACTTCGCTACAAAGCTCACCAGATAAATTCATAAATATGCTGTAGACAGGCAGCCTTTTTGCATTGTAATTTAAAATAGTGTTCATGCATAGACAATAGACAATAGACAATAGACAATATTTTATTCCGAGTAATTTAGGCCTCTGGCCCATAATACAAATAACATATTGCATATTATACAACTATACAGCAATGTGACAAAAGTAGATAAAAAGACAAACAAATATAGTAACAAACATTGAAATATATAGTACAGTGGACTAGTACAAAAAGTACAACTACTGACAAATATACCAATCGAGTTTCTATTCATGTACCAATGTTGTGAGCTTGGAAAAAACGTTTTCTCTTATTAAACATTGTATACACATATTTCGAAAGTTGCGTTAACTTATAAGGATCTGTTGTACTCATTAAATTGTAGAAAACATAAATACTATTAAAGTTACCGCCTATGACTTCGAAAAGGTATTGATTGCGTAAGTTCGTATAATACGAACATTTCATAACAACATGCATTTCGTCTTCTATTTCGTGAGAGTTACATAACATACATATTCTATGTTCATATGCGATATTATTGTGTCTGCCCGTTTCAACAAAAAGAGAATGTGCTGAACATCTAAGTTTAGACAGTGCAATTTTAAATTTCAATGGTATGTTTAATGTTAGATACCTTTCAACATCCAAATGTGTTTTAAAATGTTGATAGTGAATAGCTTTGCTTGACTGGTTTAAGTCGCCACGCCAATTTTGCAAGGCACACTCTATTAAACGCTGCTTAAAAATAGAAATAAATAATTGCTCATCACCTACATCTTCTGAAATCCACACAAAACCAAAACCATATTTGAATAGTAAGGATTTAACACGTGTTGCCCAGGTTACTCTTCCAACCTCATCAAGATTTCTAAGCATAATATAACACTGTTTAGGATACCTTGTATTGTTCATTCGGATAAGATGTAGCCAATATTTTATACATTTACAATAATAAGTAATAAAAAGAGGAAATCTGCCGCATTCGCCACGTGCAAAAGCGTGAAATGTATTTTTGTACAATTTTAAATATCTACAACAAAATTGGTTTTGAGCATTTTCAATTAGTGGGGAGTATTCATATCCCCATAGTTCTGATCCATATGTTAAGATTGGCACAACCATAGCATCTAATAAATTTAAAAAGTTCATAATGATCAAAGAAACCGACATTTCTTTGAAGTTTGTATAGTGATATAATCGATTTTTTACTTTGAATTGCAAGCATATTTTTTTGCTTTAGTCCAAATTAGTTTCGGGGTGATGTATAAACCCATATACTTATAAAACGAGACTGTTTCTATTTTGCTTCCATTATAAACCCAGTTTTCGTTTCCTCTAAGATAGCCCCCGTTTCTAAAGACTATAATTTTTGTTTTCTTTAGATTAATTTGCATACCAGTTCTAAAGCAAAAGTTGGAAATAACATTTATCTGAGATTGTAGGAGTCTTACGGTATCACTGCAGTTTGCCATGTCATCGGCGTATAAAATTGCAAAAATATCATCTACTTCTTCTGAAATATGTATACCGTTTGTGCACGTAAGCTTTAATTCATCAATCAAATCATTAATAAAGAGATTGAACAGAATCGTGCTTAATTTACATCCTTGCCGACACCTAGTATTACATTGAAATACGTCAGTATAGCTTTCACAACCAGTGCGAACGCATGATGAAAGATTATTATACATGGCAATTAAAAGTGTCAGATATTTACCACCCACTCCTTTCCTTATAAGGCTGTTTAACATCTCTGTATGATCAATAGTATCGAAAGCTTTACAAAAATCAACAAACAGGCAATAAAATCTCCCACCTTTTTTACTAATATACTTTTGAACCATTGACATTAACGTAAACAGATTATCTATAGTGGAATAACCTTTTCTAAAGCCTGATTGGGCCTCATCAATCTTATTATGACTTTCTGCCCAGGTTGATAATCTATTAAACATCATTCCAGTTAAAATCTTGTTAAGTGTGTCTATAAGAGAAATACCGCGGAAGTTGTTAGCGTCATGCAATGAACCGGATTTGTGAAATGGGCATAAAATGCTTTGACCCCAAACTATTGGAAAGACACCCGTATCCAATATTCTATTATACAAAGGTAATAATACATCTGAGATGTCTGAAATCGTGCATTTTACCATCTCTGCTAGTATTCCACTAGGACCTGTAGATTTACCCAGGTTCAAATCTTTAACACATTTTTGTAGTTCTAAAAGTGAAAATGGGTCATTAAAAATGTCGTCGATAACATGATTCTGTTGTAGAAGGTTTTCAAAATCTATAGTGTTACCCAAGTCTTCATTATACAATAATTGTTTAAAATGTTCATACCATTCAGCTATAAAGATATGTTCAGTGGATGTATTACTGCGTTTGAACCTAAGTTTTTTTACCGTTTTCCAGAATACATTTGTGTTATTCCGCGATTCTATTAGTTCTTGTTTAAGTTTTTCCTGCAATTCATTTTGTTTTTGTTTACAATACTGCTTAAATCTATTTTTGCTATGTTTATAATGTTGTAGATTTTCCCTCGTACTAATCATTCGGAAATGTCTTAATTGTCTCAGTTTTTCTTTCTTCATATTTTCACAATCATCATCCCACCAATCCGGTTGTACGTGTTTGTCATTTAATTTGAAAGATTTAACTTTCATATTATTTGCTGCAGTATGAAACATATCAACAATTTTATGAACAGCTAGATTAATATCAGTTAATACATCATTTAAAATGATTTCTTTCATAGTCATAATGGAGGATTTAATATTTTGTATGAATCCGTCCCTTTTGTTTTCGTCCCATTTATAGCGTTTAAAAGAGTTTTGATTTTCTGTACCGTGATTTTCATCATTTGCTTGACTATCATTCACTCGTGGTGATTGAAATGAGAACTTGCATACAAGTGGGAAATGATCAGACTCAGTTCACCTATTTCAAAATGTGTGACAAATGGGAACAAGCTAGATGAAACAATAAAATAATCTACTAAACTGCGGCCATCATTTGCTGTAGATGTAAAATGTCCAACTTTGTCATTAAATATTCTACCATTTAGAATATGAATACAATACATTTTACACATTTCTATAAGTGCATAACCAAACGAGTTGCAAGTTCGATCCTTAGAGTTTCTATACATATTGAAGTTATCATTATCGTACACAACATTATCATCATTAAAAACAAAATCAACATCATCATCTTCAATAATATCTTGCATTGAACCACATCTAGAGTTAAAGTCTCCAGCTAAAACAAGTTCATCTTCGGGAAACTCTGAAACAACTTCTAATAACTGTTCTTCAAATATTTCCACACCATTTGATTCATCATTTGCGTCATAAACACTTGAGCCTTCTGGAGAAATATATAGAAAACACATCAAAATACTTTTATTTGTCTTGCTACCATTAAGCTTGTCACCATAAAACCTTAGAAAGATGCAATTTTCTGCATGATTAAAAACTCTCGTAATTAAGCCACCCTCTATTAAGTGAGACTTAACAAAAACACAAACACCGCCAGAGTGGCGACCTTTACTGGATCTTTTCTTTCTAATATTATTATAACATTGGTATCCATCTAAAATGTCATTAAACTCATCCTCGTGTTTTGACCAAGTTTCATTAAGTGCACAAATATTAAATTGTTTCAAATAACTTAAAAAATCATTATTACTAGTATATTTTAATAACCCTTGAATGTTCCAAGATAGAATGTTGATATCTATGTTGTTTTCTACAGTATTTGTATTAAGACCTTGACCAGTGTCCTATTTATTCAAGATTATAATGTCGTTGCTTTCTGAGTCGTACACATATGACTCGCCATTGATTACTAATTTGTCATATCTGAGATACGCTCTGTTTCCTTTTGTAATTTCTCTGCTGAGAAAGGGTCTGAGGTCATACCTAGCTTTTGAGACTCTACTAGGAAAATCTTCAGAAACATAAATGTCAGGTCGGAATGCGCTATCTACAGTTGGGTTACGCTCGTCATTGTCCGTATTATAATTTTCATTTGGTCTCCTGTGACGCTGTTCAGTAAGGTCCTTCCTTTTTGAGCGATATTCTTTTAGAACTCTATCTTTGTCCTTAAAGCTACAGAGTCCCTATATCAATCGATTTCTTCTTTGTAGGCGTGTCTTTATTTGTAACTTCATGTTCACCAGCTCATGTCGAAATCGGGTATTAAAGCGAGCAAATATAGCGCAAGAAATCATTTACTGTATATACATCGACCACTGCACACGGCGTGATTGCGCTTCTACTCTTTCACATTTATCTTCACTTACTCTCAATCTTTCTTCTAGTTGCTTAACATTCTTAGACATAGTTTCCATTGATTGTTGCAACGAATCTTGTTTCTCATTCAATTTTTTATTTGACTCGGTCACGACTCTTAACGAATTTTCAAATCCTTCAAATTTGCCTTCCATGCGACGAATACTTCTTTGTATATCGAGCATAACATCGAACATAGGGTTACTGGGCAGTTCATTTGATACATTAGTAGTATGGACGTCGTTGTGTTGAGGACTAGACGTGACTATGTCTGAATATCGTCGATCATCTACGCATACAAATCTAGCAAAAGGTGTTCCTTCGCTACAAAGGTCATCAGATAATTTCAGAAATCTGCTGTAGACAGGCGGCCATTTTGGCATTGTGTTTAAGGTTTATGCGTACATATATTCACATTTGACAAAACGTGTTACTTCGCTACATAGGTCAACAGGTAATTTCAGAAATCCGCTGAAGGCAGGCGGCCTTTTTGCATTGTGTTTACGTATTAAAATAGGTGTTTATGCATACTTATGTTCACATTTGAAAAAAAACGTTACTTCGATACAAATGTCATCAGGTAATTTCAGAAATCCGCTGAAGACAGGCGGCCTTTTGGCATTGTGTTTTACTATTCAAAATATAGTTTATGCCTACATCTGTTCACATTTGACAAAACGTGTTACTTCGCTACATAGGTCAACAGGTAATTTCAGAAATCCGCTGAAGGCAGGCTGCCTTTTTGCATTGTGATTACGTATTAAAATAGTGTTTATGCATACTTATGTTCACATTAAATTTTGACAAAAAACGTTGCTTCGATACAAATGTCATCAGGTAATTTCGGAAATCCGCTGAAGACAGGCGCTCTTTTTATTGTGTTTTACTATTCAAAATATTGTTTATGCGTACATATGTTCAAATTTGACAAAACATGTTACTTCGCTACATAGGTCAACAGGTAATTTCAGAAATCCGCTGAATGCATGCGGCCTTTTAGCATTGTGTTTACGTATTAAAATAGTGTTTATAACTAGTTATTATGTTTACATTTGACAAAATGTGTAGCATTCGTAATTGTGTATTTGTTTTATCTCAATACAAATACACACTGACCATTGTTCGTAATCGTCAGTGAATAAACTTTTTTAAAGGGACTAGTGTGTTGACAACAAAGGATGAATGGTGTGTTTATAATTATGTGTGTTGTGTTATGGAAAAACGGATGAAACAGTTATTATTTAAACATGCTATTCTTTAAATTTTCCTCTGTTTTTGTCCACCCAGATTGGTTTCTAAAGATTGTATATTGCAAGACTTGTTTAAAAACACTTAGAAACCGTTGGCTGTATTACTCGCATCTTCCCTATAAATTGCAGTGTGATTTTAAGGGCAATACAAGAACTTTATAGAAACGGATGAACCTATTACATGCAGTCCGGACACGATAATTTGGCGTTGTTTTGGTCCATTCCAGTACCAGTAGGAACGCCCGGCCTATAACATATTATTTCTGTTCGCATTTTTCTTCCGCGAACATGGACTATTTCTTTGTAATTAACGGACTATTTTACGATTTTTTAATTAAAACAGACGCCATTTTTTACACCAAAAAAAGCTGATTCAGAGTTTGGCGCGCTACGTAGGCGAGAACACGCGTACAGTGTTCCATGCAGGGATATATGTAAACGTGAATAGATAAAGTCCCCTTTATTTGCAAACACAGCTGCAGTGTGTTGTTTGACAGGTCACCGTAACATAAATTGACACTGTTGGCGCAAATTGGATTTGGGATTACTGTATCTGCTGCTACAGGTCCATTTTCAAGGTATTTGATTTGTTATTAAAATTTGCTTGTAAATAAGTATCAGCCATTATTCGCCAATGCCTAAATATGTACGATCCAGGACCCTGATACGATCTAACGTGGTGTAGATACCGAATAACATCATTACAGAATGTTATATGGAATAATAATTCTGATCAATTCTGGGGTGATCCTTGCATCAGTATTTTTCGTTGTACTCCGATCTCTCTAGTAACCGGTGTAAACTGTATGTGCAATAAAACAGTTACTAGTAGCACGGATCTAAGAAGTAGATTCCCGAACCTTTTATGAATATATAGTTTTAGTTCAAATTCTCTCCCTTTATTATATATACCTGAATTCACAGTATCCCCAGATCCGGCACCTTTCATTGCCACTGTCTCAATATAGCTGTGTGTGGTTGAACGCTTAAATGTGGCCCACTCATATGAGCTATAATTGTATGTATGTATGCGTCTATATGTTAATTGTTCCTTCAGACGAGTGTGTTATGATGTAGAGATACAGTTTATCAACGTGTGTTGCAACTACCTTTTATAAGGAGTGAATATATACGTTTGATTTCTGTGTATCTCGTCATAGCTAGGCGCCCTGCCGTAGTTCGTCCGAAGGTTGTCTGTCCTTGGTAGTTCACAAATATTTCTCCCCATATATAATTCTGCCTTGTGAACATGAATCTCTTACGAGATCCCAATTTCGAAAGTTGCCGTAGTGAGTTCAAATTCTCTCCCTTTATTATATATACCTGAATTCACAGTATCCCCAGATCCGGCACCTTTCATTGTCACTGTCTCAATATAGCTGTGTGTGGTTGAACGCTTAAATGTGGCCCACTCATATGAGCTATAATTGTATGTATGTATGCGTCTATATGTTAATTGTTCCTTCAGACGAGTGTGTTATGATGTAGAGATACAGTTTATCAACGTGTGTTGCAACTACCTTTTATAAGGAGTGAATATATACGTTTGATTTCTGTGTATCTCGTCATAGCTAGGCGCCCTGCCGTAGTTCGTCCGAAGGTTGTCTGTCCTTGGTAGTTCACAAATATTTCTCCCCATATATAATTCTGCCTTGTGAACATGAATCTCTTACGAGATCCCAATTTCGAAAGTTGCCGTAGTGAGTTCAAATTCTCTCCCTTTATTATATATACCTGAATTCACAGTATCCCCAGATCCGGCACCTTTCATTGTCACTGTCTCAATATAGCTGTGTGTGGTTGAACGCTTAAATGTGGCCCACTCATATGAGCTATAATTGTATGTAGGTATGCGTCTATATGTTAATTGTTCCTTCAGACGAGTGTGTTATGATGTAGAGATACAGTTTATAAACGTGTGTTGCAACTACCTTTTATAAGGAGTGAATATATACGTTTGATTTCTGTGTATCTCGTCATAGCTAGGCGCCCTGCCGTAGTTCGTCCGAAGGTTGTCTGTCCTTGGTAGTTCACAAATATTTCTCCCCATATATAATTCTGCCTTGTGAACATGAATCTCTTACGAGATCCCAATTTCGAAAGTTGCCGTAGTGAGTTCAAATTCTCTCCCTTTATTATATATACCTGAATTCACAGTATCCCCAGATCCGGCACCTTTCATTGTCACTGTCTCAATATAGCTGTGTGTGGTTGAACGCTTAAATGTGGCCCACTCATATGAGCTATAATTGTATGTATGTATGCGTCTATATGTTAATTGTTCCTTCAGACGAGTGTGTTATGATGTAGAGATACAGTTTATCAACGTGTGTTGCAACTACCTTTTATAAGGAGTGAATATATACGTTTGATTTCTGTGTATCTCGTCATAGCTAGGCGCCCTGCCGTAGTTCGTCCGAAGGTTGTCTGTCCTTGGTAGTTCACAAATATTTCTCCCCATATATAATTCTGCCTTGTGAACATGAATCTCTTACTAGATCGCAATTTCGAAAGTTGCCTTAGTGAGTTCAAATTTTCTCCCTTTATTATATATACCTGAATTCACAGTATCCCCAGATCCGGCACCTTTCATTGTCACTGTCTCAATATAGCTGTGTGTGGTTGAACGCTTAAATGTGGCCCACTCATATGAGCTATAATTGTATGTATGTATGCGTCTATATGTTAATTGTTCCTTCAGACGAGTGTGTTATGATGTAGAGATACAGTTTATCAACGTGTGTTGCAACTACCTTTTATAAGGAGTGAATATATACGTTTGATTTCTGTGTATCTCGTCATAGCTAGGCGCCCTGCCGTAGTTCGTCCGAAGGTTGTCTGTCCTTGGTAGTTCACAAATATTTCTCCCCATATATAATTCTGCCTTGTGAACATGAATCTCTTACGAGATCCCAATTTCGAAAGTTGCCGTAGTGAGTTCAAATTCTCTCCCTTTATTATATATACCTGAATTCACAGTATCCCCAGATCCGGCACCTTTCATTGTCACTGTCTAAATATAGCTGTGTGTGGTTGAACGCTTAAATGTGGCCCACTCATATGAGCTATAATTGTATGTATGTATGCGTCTATATGTTAATTGTTCCTTCAGACGAGTGTGTTATGATGTAGAGATACAGTTTATCAACGTGTGTTGCAACTACCTTTTATAAGGAGTGAATATATACGTTTGATTTCTGTGTATCTCGTCATAGCTAGGCGCCCTGCCGTAGTTCGTCCGAAGGTTGTCTGTCCTTGGTAGTTCACAAATATTTCTCCCCATATATAATTCTGCCTTGTGAACATGAATCTCTTACGAGATCCCAATTTCGAAAGTTGCCGTAGTGAGTTCAAATTCTCTCCCTTTATTATATATACCTGAATTCACAGTATCCCCAGATCCGGCACCTTTCATTGTCACTGTCTCAATATAGCTGTGTGTGGTTGAACGCTTAAATGTGGCCCACTCATATGAGCTATAATTGTATGTATGTATGCGTCTATATGTTAATTGTTCCTTCAGACGAGTGTGTTATGATGTAGAGATACAGTTTATCAACGTGTGTTGCAACTACCTTTTATAAGGAGTGAATATATACGTTTGATTTCTGTGTATCTCGTCATAGCTAGGCGCCCTGCCGTAGTTCGTCCGAAGGTTGTCTGTCCTTGGTAGTTCACAAATATTTCTCCCCATATATAATTCTGCCTTGTGAACATGAATCTCTTACGAGATCCCAATTTCGAAAGTTGCCGTAGTGAGTTCAAATTCTCTCCCTTTATTATATATACCTGAATTCACAGTATCCCCAGATCCGGCACCTTTCATTGTCACTGTCTCAATATAGCTGTGTGTGGTTGAACGCTTAAATGTGGCCCACTCATATGAGCTATAATTGTATGTATGTATGCGTCTATATGTTAATTGTTCCTTCAGACGAGTGTGTTATGATGTAGAGATACAGTTTATCAACGTGTGTTGCAACTACCTTTTATAAGGAGTGAATATATACGTTTGATTTCTGTGTATCTCGTCATAGCTAGGCGCCCTGCCGTAGTTCGTCCGAAGGTTGTCTGTCCTTGGTAGTTCACAAATATTTCTCCCCATATATAATTCTGCCTTGTGAACATGAATCTCTTACGAGATCCCAATTTCGAAAGTTGCCGTAGTGAGTTCAAATTCTCTCCCTTTATTATATATACCTGAATTCACAGTATCCCCAGATCCGGCACCTTTCATTGTCACTGTCTCAATATAGCTGTGTGTGGTTGAACGCTTAAATGTGGCCCACTCATATGAGCTATAATTGTATGTATGTATGCGTCTATATGTTAATTGTTCCTTCAGACGAGTGTGTTATGATGTAGAGATACAGTTTATCAACGTGTGTTGCAACTACCTTTTATAAGGAGTGAATATATACGTTTGATTTCTGTGTATCTCGTCATAGCTAGGCGCCCTGCCGTAGTTCGTCCGAAGGTTGTCTGTCCTTGGTAGTTCACAAATATTTCTCCCCATATATAATTCTGCCTTGTGAACATGAATCTCTTACGAGATCCCAATTTCGAAAGTTGCCGTAGTGAGTTCAAATTCTCTCCCTTTATTATATATACCTGAATTCACAGTATCCCCAGATCCGGCACCTTTCATTGTCACTGTCTCAATATAGCTGTGTGTGGTTGAACGCTTAAATGTGGCCCACTCATATGAGCTATAATTGTATGTATGTATGCGTCTATATGTTAATTGTTCCTTCAGACGAGTGTGTTATGATGTAGAGATACAGTTTATCAACGTGTGTTGCAACTACCTTTTATAAGGAGTGAATATATACGTTTGATTTCTGTGTATCTCGTCATAGCTAGGCGCCCTGCCGTAGTTCGTCCGAAGGTTGTCTGTCCTTGGTAGTTCACAAATATTTCTCCCCATATATAATTCTGCCTTGTGAACATGAATCTCTTACGAGATCCCAATTTCGAAAGTTGCCGTAGTGAGTTCAAATTCTCTCCCTTTATTATATATACCTGAATTCACAGTATCCCCAGATCCGGCACCTTTCATTGTCACTGTCTCAATATAGCTGTGTGTGGTTGAACGCTTAAATGTGGCCCACTCATATGAGCTATAATTGTATGTATGTATGCGTCTATATGTTAATTGTTCCTTCAGACGAGTGTGTTATGATGTAGAGATACAGTTTATCAACGTGTGTTGCAACTACCTTTTATAAGGAGTGAATATATACGTTTGATTTCTGTGTATCTCGTCATAGCTAGGCGCCCTGCCGTAGTTCGTCCGAAGGTTGTCTGTCCTTGGTAGTTCACAAATATTTCTCCCCATATATAATTCTGCCTTGTGAACATGAATCTCTTACGAGATCCCAATTTCGAAAGTTGCCGTAGTGAGTTCAAATTCTCTCCCTTTATTATATATACCTGAATTCACAGTATCCCCAGATCCGGCACCTTTCATTGTCACTGTCTCAATATAGCTGTGTGTGGTTGAACGCTTAAATGTGGCCCACTCATATGAGCTATAATTGTATGTATGTATGCGTCTATATGTTAATTGTTCCTTCAGACGAGTGTGTTATGATGTAGAGATACAGTTTATCAACGTGTGTTGCAACTACCTTTTATAAGGAGTGAATATATACGTTTGATTTCTGTGTATCTCGTCATAGCTAGGCGCCCTGCCGTAGTTCGTCCGAAGGTTGTCTGTCCTTGGTAGTTCACAAATATTTCTCCCCATATATAATTCTGCCTTGTGAACATGAATCTCTTACGAGATCCCAATTTCGAAAGTTGCCGTAGTGAGTTCAAATTCTCTCCCTTTATTATATATACCTGAATTCACAGTATCCCCAGATCCGGCACCTTTCATTGTCACTGTCTCAATATAGCTGTGTGTGGTTGAACGCTTAAATGTGGCCCACTCATATGAGCTATAATTGTATGTATGTATGCGTCTATATGTTAATTGTTCCTTCAGACGAGTGTGTTATGATGTAGAGATACAGTTTATCAACGTGTGTTGCAACTACCTTTTATAAGGAGTGAATATATACGTTTGATTTCTGTGTATCTCGTCATAGCTAGGCGCCCTGCCGTAGTTCGTCCGAAGGTTGTCTGTCCTTGGTAGTTCACAAATATTTCTCCCCATACATATATATATATATATACACGTACTACTGCACTTTGACTAACAATTTTCAGCTGACATTGGATTGATGGTGTTTTTCAGTTTGGTCCCAAATGTGAATCGTGCACTTGAGTGTGAACTGATGCTGACAGAGTGTCCAGTATAATGCGTAGTTGTGCACATATGTTTTTGAGGTCAGTAGGTCAACGCTCAAGGTCAGGAAACTGAAAAGTCTTGCCCACACCGTTATTATTCTTTCACTAAGGCAAATACGAAACTTCATTGGAGGACTGAAAGTGGAAAGAGGATGACCCTTTTGATGTTTAGGTCAAAGGTCAAGGTCTCTTCTGACAAAGACGTTCCATATCCACTATCAAACACATCTTATCGTGTTCGGCCGTTTCAAAAGGTCAACTCTCACACTCTTTTAGCAAGATTGTGCAGTTAGGGGAGACATAAAAGAAAACACATTGTATATAGTTGATTGTTGTTGATGGTGCTTTATACATGTTATAACATTGTACTGTATTTCTTGCGCAATGTTGAATCAAGTAAAACCGCTGGTTTGGTTCATCGATACTGCATGTTTTAGTGGATTCAATAGTGTGCAATAAATATATTCCGATCACCCATTTTATTTTAAATTAATAAATTACAAAACGAAACGTGTTTTAAAACAACCAAACACATGCTATTTGATGAAAACAGACATATAAATTTATTTTTGTCCCCTGAAAAAGTAATTCCCAGAATATAGTTTGGAAAAAAAATCCAGATTATAATAGCATATCCTAAAAATGTGCTGGGAATTTTTTTCTTCATGAAAATGTTTATTATCTTTTCAACAAAATCATGTTCTTTTTTAGTCTTAGTGCAACATTAAAAAGCAATACACAGAAATGTTTATTAAGTTTAAAAAATAATAAAATAGTGCATGAGAGTATTAAAATAAGATTGGAATAGCTAGGTCAGTCGGTACATTTTATAACTGATCAACTGTACAAGTCATCCAGTGCATCATTATACATGTTTGGAAAGGAGAAATACCGTTAAGCCCTAAGGATAACAAACGGTGAACCATTGATACAATTACAATCAATTATCAGCGGTCATAAAATGCAGTCCGTCTTGAGATTCTTGACGAATTAATTACTTCGCATTTGAGACTATCGCGGATTCTTGCTATATATACCCATATTTAAATATCGAATTTAGTATGCGGTTGAAAAATGAACTTGTGTATATTCTTCATTGCAGGTAAGTGAAATTTATGTTTGTTTTGCTGTTCTTTAATATTTAGAAAACATATGTGGCTATATTTAAAGTTATAAATAATGTCACTGCTAAATGATGTTGGTATAAGATATTTGCTTACAAATAATATGAAGATGCATACGGATGTCATCATATAACATGTTACATATGGTATGAATGTGTCTAATAATATCACAAGATATATTGAATGTATTGAATATATGATGCTTAATAAATATATTATGCGGTTGATAAATGAACTCGTGTATATTCTTAATTGCAGTCACAAATCCACCGTGAGAGCAAGATGAAGACGACACAAGAGCGTTCTAATTCTTCTTGTTACATTAGCGCGTTTTTTTGTGTATGTTTTGTCTGTTTATTTGGTGTGTTTTAGCCATTAATGGTCACACATAAAAAAAGAATAATTTTATCGAAGATCCCCCATATGCAGAATGATAGGAGCCAATCAGATTGCAGATCCTAGCTTTTGTTACATACTATTTAATACAAATTTGTGGTGCAACTAACCTACTGCGTTTGACGCAGTTGGTGTGTGGTTGGTTAGATCATATGTGTCTACTGACCTGCCGGTTCAGGATTCAAGACCCATATAGGGCAGCATGTTTTAAACCTCATTACATTTCATGTTAACATATTTCAAATTATTTGAATAACATCTCATTGGTTCATACCATTCTGCATGAGTACTCTGTTAGTGTCCGCTTTCAGGTAATGGAAAAAGACAAGCCCTCATTTTGTAATGGTCGGCCTAGATGTTCAGAATATAATGTCAGAAGCCAATACATAATTTGAGTTAGAGGGTGTATGGGCGCAACATATATTTAGATTGGGGCTGATGGTGATGTGCGACGCACGAGTATATTCAGTAGTACTGTTAATATAGCATGACTGTAAGTTTTGTGTCAGATAGGCAACCATATAGAAAACAAAACAAACAAAATCGATTGAAACATATTTATTGTTAACTGTATATGCCATGCACTATAAAAAAGAGTATTATTATTACAAACATCTCAACATTTAAATATCGATTACAGTTCCGCACATTTTTTATTCACGCTACACTGCTTCACATAATACACGATATTGTGTTTGTTACTGACAGCTATATTGAGTTCGTTACCAACAGCTATATTGTGTTTGTTACTGACAGCTATATTGAGTTCGTTACCAACAGCTATATTGTGTTTGTTACTGACAGTAGCATGCATGTCTGTTACTTGTCAGTCATATATTTATTTGGTTAAAGAGACACACGACAGTCCTGCTTTCTTTAAAACTCATGGCCTTAGTTTTAAATAAACATTTAAACTGATAACTTTCTGCTTGTTAAACTTATAGATTTTCGCTCTTTTTTTTCTGACTGAATTAAGTAAACTCAGCAAAGCTTATTACCTCGATTTTAATTACTATTATACTGACGTACCGTTGCAATCTTATTCAGTGTCTAAAAAAAAAAGACATTCTGACATTAATGCAGTCCATGTTAAGAGTCTGGGATGCACAGGCACATACATTTTAATCATATATGTACATGTAGTTATATATGAGTTCTCATTTTCCTGGTCGCATTTCAAGTATATATGAATGCGTGCCGTCTTTGGGACTGACGGTGATGTTGGTTAGGTAATTTGGCGAAACCTAGGTACGTTTCTCCGGTTTTCTTGAACTTGTTTAATCGATACATGATAAATGTATCTACATGTATATGCAATTGTTTTATTCTCGCTTTTAAATTGCCAAAATAAATACAGTGCGTTTTCAGAAAGATGTGTGTGTCAGGTGGTGCGGGGTGGGTGGGGTGGTTGGGGTGGAGTATACTATCGTAATGGGAAATACTGCAAACATATTACTTCAGTAATTTAACAAATACTGAACAATTTTAATATAAGTTTATATCTTATAAATAATGATTCCACATTTTTAATATCAATACACCTTCCCGTGTGAACATTAATTTTAAATGCGGATTCGGCATATTTCAGCGAGTATGGAAAACAACATATTTCTTTATGATATACTTTTTCAATAGCAAGCATTTCAAAGAACACTTTTAGAAACAAAAATGCATTCTCGCTGTTAAAATTTCTGTATTTCGCTATTTTTTCGTATTCAGAAAATTAACTCCGTATATTGCCACCATAATGATTTATTTTACCATCGTACCTTTGCTACTGCTTTTGTTTATTACAAAGGATACTGGACATTCTAATATAAACCTAGAACATAATTGGATAAAATATTTAGTCTGAAATGCTCGAACACATGCATTTTAAATAATCAAATTATTTCATTTCTTGTGTACCATTTGCATTTCTTTTTATGTAATAGAAAGCTGCCGTTTTTGTGTTGGACGGTCATGTTCGTTAATTTTGTGAAACAGAGAGTACACCTCACCGACTTTATTGAAATTGTACATATCGATATAAGAGTATCGTATATACACGATAATACTATTTCCGGTGTTCTCGCTTTTAAATTGTCGAAATGAATACAGTTTCTTTAATAAGTACTTTTCCCGCAAATTATACAACGGTATGTGTATGACAGGTGGAGGGGGAGGTGGAAAGGAGGTGAGAAATAGCCTCATGGTATCCCTCAAAAATGCTATGAAAATACTACTTTGATACTATAGAAAATACTAAACAATGCTGAACTGTTTTCTTCTCATCCCTTATTTCATATTTCCACAATTTTAATTTTAATACACCTTACCGTGTAAACGTAAGATTCGAACGCGGATCAGGCATATTTTAGTGCTTACGGCGGAAATTTGGTGGAAAAAAGGTGATTTTTTTCCGATTCATATAAAAAAGAATGTTTAAATAGGCGACATGTCAATACACATTTTCATAAAGTTTTCTTAATTCTAGTTGTTAGAAAAAAACATTTCCCCATTTTTACTGACAGAGAAATTTGATTTTGCAACACACATTTGCGCCGTGTGATTTCTATTTCCGACCTATTATCCTTTTTAACTTCACAAAATAAATTGTACACCTCGGCATAAATCCAGACAATGCTGAGGTCAGAAATTTAATCTGGAATGCACTGACACAAACAATTTTGATATGTGTTTTCATTCCATAAATTTATTTCAGTTTTTGTGTTCCTGGTCGCGATTCTAAATGTACATGCAATTCGTCGTCGTTGGAACGGTTAGTGATGTTAATTAATTTGGTGAGAAAAGAAGGTGATTTTCTTTCGATTTTTTTTAAAAAATACATGCATATAGACGAGAAATTGATCTACGTGTACATATATTTGGTTTTATTCTAGCTTTTAAATTGACGAAATAAATGCACTTTGTTTAAAAAGTGCGTTTTCACAACTAAAAATACCTTTAGCTATCAATGTAAATATTTTGCCTACAATCCATGTTTGCGTTTTGTCACAATTGGAGTTTATATATTATTATTATATATATATATTTGATCAGTATCAATTTCGCCGAAAATGTCAGTTTGTTATCGATTTTATCACGTGGCCGTGTTTAATCAATATTCATCCGCCATATGGCTGGCGTTCCTACTGTACAATAATATAAACACTGATAGATAAAACAAAGTGCACATTTAGTGATACTATAGTATACTTTAAATGTACTACCGTTCATGAACAGTCTCAATCAATCTGTGATTGCAATATTTCGTATTTATCGTGTTCGGCCGTTTCCAAAGGTCCACTTTCATACTGTTTCAGACGCATCGAACGCATGATGCAGTGGCCTAGCAAATGGACACTAAAGCCCAGCTATATCAATAAAACTTGATAATGTTTGTCTTAAATCGTGTATTGTAGTACCCTTAATGGTTTGTTCTACTGTTGCTATGGCTTCTGCCAAGTCACTTCAAACTTCAAACTTCATTCTTACCCTACCCCAATAAAACGGGACAGTGTAAATAAAGTTAGCCCGCCATGTTATACTGAAAAAGATGTACTGAAAAACACAGAAGTTGCAGCCAAAGAGAATACCAGCCTAGGTTACGACCAAAAACCTCACTCTTACCCTATTATTATCCCAATAATAAATACTGATAAAGGTGATCCTTTGTGAGCAACAAACACAATTAAGAGAATAAAGCAGCAGACTCGGTTTTATTGAGTCTGTCCATAAGAAGTAATGAAAGAAGCAACACCTCTCACGCCCACTAGCACCGACTTAATCCGTATTCCACTTCAAAGCCACCTATATTGGGCTCGCTGGTCCCAAATGACAAGTAAAAATAACACTACTGATTCGTAGCACGGGGAGACTTTTTACAGCCGCCACACTGCACTAAACGAAAGCTTGTGTGAATGTTAATAAATACTGATAAAACGGGTCAGTGTGAATAAAGAAGTGTCCGCCAGTCTATATTCCCTACCAAACAGCAGCATTAATAGGCAATATTAATATATCACATACATGACCATGTATATAGGAATATAAAAAGCATAGAAATCCACAATGCAAGTACTCAACGGATTGGCGTAAGCAAGAAAAAGAGAACAAATCATATATGTTACGACATAACAATATTTAGGACAAACATCAAAGGACACCGTGCTTTGAGTATTTAGGTAGACGTCATCAAAGCGTCCACAATCTGTCCTGTCATCGCACAATCACAGAAGAAAGATTAGTGGCAAACTCTAAATGGGTCAACCACTAAACATGTAGTGCGTTGCAAAATGATAGGGTCATATAATGACATGTTAACAAGTTTAACTACATGTAGTCAAAGTTGAGCCATCGCAGATCCCCACCTTTTTGAAGTGCAAGTCAGACATGCATGGATTATCTCCCCTAGCTCCGTTTTCCGACATTGCATCAAAATGTCTCAAAAGTATCATGCACATCCCTGGCAATATGCCAATCAACCCCCAAAGTTTGTATCAGCCATACATCATGATAAACAATACCATAGATCCCTAGCAACAGTAGTCGGAAAAGACATCCTCAACAATTGTAAGTTTCATTTCATATAATGAGTCCGAAAAGATCACTATTGAAAAAGTGCATGGGAATAAAAAGTTAAAACGAATCACTAAGAATATAGTTTCTGTATCATTTAATATATCGTACATGGTGACCATCAGTCAATAAACAAGTACAAACCAGCGTTATCTGTCGCGTGTTTTTTTTAAGAATTCTGTAATTCCCATAGCGGAAGATTGCCGAAGGGCTCCGAATGAAACTCCATCGATATCAAAATGCTGTCAGAAAAATAAACCCGAATGAGTGAATGAAGGCTAATATTGGAAATGGTGTCTTTGCATGTTTGCACTATTGGATACGCACAGAAAGTGTCGCGTTGGTAAATGGGAAGTTAAAATTGGCCAGCAGGAGGGAGGTTATAGAGTAGCAGCAATTGTTAACTTCCTCATGTACGCAAGGTTATGGAAACAGAAGAAATCATGATCTGCAATACCATAGTTTCCTGGCAACAGAAGAATCATGATAAACCAGACCATAGTTACCTGGCAACATCATAGCTCCCAGACATCATCATAGCTCTCTGACAACACTATAGCTCCCTTGACAATAGAGAAAATCACGTTAAAAAGATACCATAGTTCCTTGGCAACACCATAGCTACCCAGACAACAGCAGAGATCACGTTATTTGTATTTTGTATGTAAAACTAATAAAAAATAATGATGTAGTTGAATTTTTAGTGTATTGACTTCTTGATCCCTGGGGCGGGCACCTTGGGGTGGAGTCAAAAATAATGTTGCTCTTGTCGTACACTAAATTTGATTGAATTCCGCGGTTTGTTAGTGGTTTAGGATGTGTTACGCAACATTACACACGGACGTACGGACGGACGGACGTACAGATTCAGACACTTTTGCCAGGATGGAGATCTACTCTAAAATATAAACTTAATTTAATAACTCTTCTGCGACAAGAAATATTACAACCTAACGTACGGACATACGGACGGACGGACAGGAATACATGATCCCCACTTTTTCTTGAAAAAAGGAAGGGATAATTAAGATTGTATGAAAGAGATAATGCTCAAGGATCTTACAAAGTTTGTAAATCACGCCATAGACGTTAGGTTGTAGTAGTCCTTGTCGCAGAAGAGTTATTAAATTAAGTTTATAATTGAAAAGTAATCTCCATCCTGGCCAAAGCGTCTGAATCTCAAGACTAACATTTTCGTAAGGTATGGAACTACTGTTTATAGACAAATGGTTGGGGTATCTTGTTAACGAATTTATCAAGAGAGGATATAACCCTATCATTTTGCAACGCACTGCATGTTTAGTGGGTGATCCATTTACCTTTCGCCACTATGCTTTCCTCTTTGATAATGTAATGACCGGACAGAATATGGACCCTATAATAACGTCTGCGTTACTGAATTACTGAAAAACGGTTACGTTTGATGTTTGTCTTCTAATCTTGTCTTGTCGTGCCATAAATAGTGTATTCTCTTTTTGCTTTGACTTCTGCCAAGTCATTGAGTACTTGCAGTGTGGCTTTCTGTGCCTATTTTATCCTATATACATGATCTTCTTTGTGTTATACGTATATTGCATATTAAGGCTGACTATATTTTGTAGAGGATATATGTTGGCTGGGATTCCTTTATTTAAACCGTCACGTTTTATTGGGATGACAATATGGTAAGAGTGTGGTATGATGTACATTAAACCTGGTTTAAACTCCAGCGGCCTATTTCCACAAGCTGTTTCAAGGCCGTGAAACTATTGTCAACCCGTTTTGTTCGAAAGTGAAGGTGATGAAAACGCAGTTAGGAAACACGTCTTCAATTTTGTTCTGTCAGTCTATACCGTCAACAGAAACATATAACACCAACGTCTTCAATAATAATTGTAAACGAACATGGCTGTGAAACAAAAACCAAAGAAGATATCTCTTGCACATTTGAGGATATGTCCACTGATAGTCTAGCTTACACTGGTGAGTAGAGTTGTGTCACTACTAAATGATACATGTTATACTCCGACGTAAACGTCATATCCCTATAAATGAAGCAAACCATTTGGAACCTGGCTCAGTTAGAGACATTAGTTCATTTACTTTCATAACGTGTACTGTAATATATATGTAAAGACTTTGTCAAAAATAGGTTCAAGAAAAACTGCAAATTGCTAATTTATAAAGCAACCATATTAAAACATATGGTACATCTCGTTTTTATTATGATAAACGTACTCATATTGTTTTGCTTATATCGAGTCTGTTTACAGTTATATGTTAATGCAAGCCGTCCAAAACTCTTTATGAGAAGCAATTGTGCATCAGGTTCCTGTTAGGATTTTATTCGATATAAACCTTGTCAAACGTATATACATTTTCAATTGCTTTTGTTTTCTTACTTAACTTTCGATTCGGTGGTTCCACTACTCTGGGTATTGTTTAACCACTCATAGGATATGTTGTCTGCTTTTTAATTTAGTCGTTTGGCTGTTACTTGTGATATGCAGGCTTCATAACCGCTGCTCCCAACTAAATTCCATTTTGTTTATTTCGCTCTTCGGGGCATATTATTTTGTTAGTTACTGGGACCATACGCCGCTGGACACGGGGGAGAAAAATCTGTATGTCCACCCCCATATCCATCTTCGGGATGGTTAAAATTATGTACTATTGATTTTATGAATATTGAGTTCTGCTCAACCCGGGGCTAGAGGGCGTGAGCGGTAGCTAGCATATTTCACTACCGTTCATGAACAATCAAACCGAGACTGCAATATTTTGTATGTTTCGGGTTCGGCCGTTTCCAAAGGTCCTTTATCATACTCAGAGTGACATTTTTGAAAAAGTTCAATCAGTTAGTATGAAAGTTATATCATTGGTTTGGAAATAATTTGACTTAGAAAATGTTTCATAGTTGATTGGAATCAATTTAGCATTTAGAAGTTATGTTCATTTTAAAATATTAACTTACCCATAGTGAACGCGTGACGTTGCCAAAATACCATTTTTTCTGCATATTCTTATTATAAGACATACACATAAAGACTATCAGTTGTGTTGTTTTGTCATTAGTAATATATACTGAAGGAAAAACGTTTAGCAAGTTTTTGTTGCACCCTGGAAATAATACATTTTGGTTGTTAAATCAAGAAACTACTGCCATAGACACAATATGTTATTAAACACACATCAATAAAAGTCGAACATCTTAATGACGTAACGAATAAATGAACGTAGGGGTCAACCCCGTAAAGTCCCAATGTCAATATATCTTGTATACAGTATATCATCTAAAAAACTATAAATATATAAAGTAGACCCCCAACTAATGTAACTTCCACTTAAATTGAAGTATAAACACGACCCATATTGGTGAAGCTGAAAATGGTTACGTAATCTGGCCAGATGATGGCTTAGTTCAGCATTTGAACGTTGTTACAGTCGACATCTCCGACTGAATGTTGTGTTGAGGAAAGCACGAACGATAACTCTACGTCACGTGATGGGACTTATGATGGCTAAGCTGATCAAACTCTCATTAAACGCTTCATTTTAGGCGTCATATACTACAGATGAGAAGACTCGTGCCAGATTCTAATTATTCGTTTACGCTATTATTTTATGTGGTTGGTGACGTGATGTACAAAACTAGTAAGATCTTTATTCATAATAATTTTAAATTGACCACCAGGCTGTTTTGCCACTGGCCGTTCGTAAGGCTGCCCCGATAGTTTTTCATCGACCATTTTGGATTCTATCAATTCAATTTAAATTAAACATAATTTACCATTTACAAAACATATCTACAAAAAACTAATATTGACTAATTCAATGTTTTGAGACATTTGTTTGCTTTTTTCAATTATATAGACGCATATTTTTAAAACAATTACAATCGTATGAAAATACAGCAGGGTGTATAATACACGTCTAACCATTTACAAAACGGAGTATGATATGTTCATCTTGTTTGCCAGTTACAGCGCAAATCTGGTTGCCAAAGTTTAAAGACCTTTTGCATCCACGACCACATAAAACAACGACATGATGCGAAGTTGCTTCCCGGGCAGCCTCAGACTTTATTATATTACCTTCTATTCGCATTTTTTTCTTAATTTAAATAAGATCACATCTGTATTAATTTAATACTTTGGTATGTCATAATTATTGTTATATAAAATGTAAAAAACACAAAGAGGACTTTCAAATAAAGCATCGCGTTGATGTACAAAGCCCCTCCAGCGTGTAAAACTAAATGACGTAACAAGTTTATTTCTAGGTTCCCTTTAATAATTTGCATATTATTCTCTTCGTCTAATTTTATTTTTAATAATTCTCGTTTAATACAATGATAACAAATATGACAAGTTCGGAAACAAATATTCTGCACGAAAATATAACGACGAGCTAAAAATGACGTAATCAACCATTTAAAAAACAATAATAACCTTATGAGTTGCACTACAACGTTTTGTTATACTTATTTTGTGGGTATATAGACTCCAAAACAACGAGTCAGCATACTTTCCAGGCATCTTGTTGCTATTGTTTATTTTATTCATCTGATTAACCCAAAACAAAACATTGACATTGCCAATGTAGAATCTAACGGCTCACTCATTTATTTCATCCAATTATTCCCGGAACAATTCCCGTACTTTTTCGTTCGTAATGACAGAAGTGAAGTAAGTGATTTTCGCTGCCACCCTCGTCTAGAGGATGAGAGCCACCCCATTCATCTGAGTTAAAAAAGGTATCCTCGTCGTCCCATCGTATGAACATGTCACGAACAGTCATGCCGTATACGGTCTGGCACTGACCGCCGACATTGCGAATCAAAATGAACGGCTTGTCTGTTGGGAGATTGATACTCGTGCCAGGTGAGCCATCGTTTCTGAAAAATAAAATCCAAAACAGAGGCACAATCATAAATAGAGAATATTATATAGGTGGTTCCTTTATTTGCTTTAATAAACGAGTTAATAAACGAATTGAATAAACTAATTACGCGAGACTCTTCCGAGTAATATATACTGAAAGGAAAAAGAAACGCAGGGTGCGTATTTCCGCTATATATTGCATATACTGCACACTTAACTCCATATATATTCCAAGGAAATCCGAAGATGTTTTGTAAAAAAAAAAAGTGCAGTTAGTTAGAGAAAGGACACAACTGTGATGTTGTAGACGTTTTAATCACAGTACACAGTGTAATAAGAAATTCATAAATGCTGAAGTTCCTCTTTGAAAAATTGAGCCAGTTCAGTACTGTATTTAATGTTCAGTGATTGCAACATTTAAAGCCTAAGTTTGCTCACCTGCTTGAGCCAAATGCGCATTCTGACGAAAATGAAACTTTAAAGGGGTGACCATTGGTGTGTTTAGTGCTGTTTAAACCTTCTTTCTAAAAGGACAGGCCTAATGTCGTCCTGTACCATTCGACTAGCAGTAGTATATTAAACATACACTATATAGCGGAAATACGCACCCTGCGTTTCTTTTTCCTTTCAATATATACATTTTATCCAACGAATTAATTACACTCTAATATATAGTCACGAATATTAGATTCCATTTATAACACATATAACACACGAAATCATAATATTAACTCCTCATTTATTTTGAACAAAGGTTATTTGCCGCGAATGTACTGTCTTGGTGGTTGTTCACGGGATAGGTTTGAGGCTGTTGGTGTACCCCACCATTAATCAGGACAGCAGACATATTACGAATTTTGCTTTTTACATGAAAATTTGCCGTAGTTATATCACGTTTGACAACTTCAGCCACTGTGAAGGCCTTTCTGGATATATCCCTGTTTGGGTATATATTAAAAAGAGTATGATAATGGACCTTTTAGAACGGCCGAGCACGACACATACGAAATATTGCAGTCTCGGTTTGATTGATGAGCAGTAGTGAAATATGTTAGCTACCGCTCACGCCCTCTAGCCCCGGCTTAAGCAGAACTCAATATTCATAAAAATCAACAGTACAGAAATTTAACCATCCCAAAGATGGCAAGCATATGGCGGTGGATATAGCAATATTTGTATCTTTATTTCATCCCCTATATCCAGCGGCGTATGGTCCCAGGATCTAATAAAATTGTATGCCCCGAAGAGCGAAATAAACAAAAATTTAGTTCGAAGCAGCGGTTATTATGAAGCCTGCGTATCACTAGTAACAGTCAGAAGACTAAATTTAAAAGCAGACAACATATCCTATGAGTGGTTAAACAATACCTAGAGACTTTTATCGGCCGAAGTAGTGGAACCACCGACTCACTAAATATAAGTATTGGGCTCAGCGATCTCCAAAGATCGAATGAATAACAGCACTGATTGCAAGCGCGGGGAGACGTTTTACTGCCGCCACACTGCACAAGCAACACCACTGTGCTATAAAAAGAGTATGATAATGGACCTTTGGAAACGGTCGGGCACGACACATACGAAATATTGCAGTCTCGGTATTTATTGATTGACGCAATGCTTCTGTGATCGAATAGCGGAATTAACAATTATATTTGGGGCAAGAACATTCCTTGCGCAATATTTAAACCACATTTCTATGTTTGAAAATGAGAATGTGTATGTTGCAGAGTTGTATAGAATGTTTGTAATTGATACATCCAATTGTTATATGTTTTGCGAGTGTTGTACATATCTATTCGAATATTTACTTAGTTATCGTCAGTCCGATTCGAGTATTAACGAGAAGTAAAGGAAACCCATTACACCTGGCCATGTTCATCCCAGTTTTGTGCAACACCGACACATATCTCTATTTTCCACACAACTTGCTAGTCTTACATTACGGTCAAAGCTTGCCATCCTACTTGTCAAGTTACGTGGCTCAACTTAACAATACACGCACTTCAATGAAACGTAAGGAAGACGGGTATGGCGTTCATGTAACTGATGGAATACAAAAAAAAAGATTTTGAAAGACGATTAGCTTATTACACATTAAATGATCTGTAACAAACAAAACTTACTTGCCGTAATTATTTAAATATTTTTATTACTGGTCTTTTGGGAATGTTGAATACCAATAAATAGTTCAGATCTGTCAGTCACGCTTATATCCACAAAGGATTCGATCGATATTTACACCTGTACTAAACGCATGTGTTGTCTTACAAACAACTCTAAAATACAATAGATCAGATGGCCAATGTTTGTGAGAACTTGACTCAGGAACGATAGCGGGCGAAGCTATAAAATAAATGTCGGAACTATTCATCAAGCCGGTTTTAGGTGGATTAGGGTTAATTCATTTTATATTACATTTTATGGGTAGACACAAAACAACCGAGCCTGCTACTTTATTATCTTGTTTATGTTCGTTGCCTCCAAAGAATCCCATTAGCAGTATTTATTTAATAGTAAACCGGAATAAAAATGAACGTGTTCCTATGTGTATCAGACCCACCTACTTTAAAGCTTTTTTATTAGGCTTTTTAAATACTCTTAATATATCACAACCACTGTCTAACTCTGAGGTTGTCTTTTCAATTTATATCACCAAAAACAAACATTAACCTTTGTAAACTGATACCTTTGATGATATATACACACGCTTCATCACCTGCGACTTCACATAGAACAAAATGTGTTCTACTCACCTGCAACAATAGTAAATCTTCGTATTTGAATTGTAGGTACCGTCTGGGAGAGTACCGCCACTCCCATCAGCATTGTGAATGTCTTCGTCGTCCCAATATATGTACCCACTTCCAAAACCTGAAACAATGGCGGTAAATATAATCATATGATCGGATGACTCTCTTTGATAGTGTGTGTCATTTAAACATTACATACATGATCTAATTGCGAAGATATTGGGGATTTATGCAAACCGTTTATACTCCGTACGTACGACCAGCCCCTCAGTTGATAACCAATCACGCGCTTCAGTGTTTATACCAACACGAATACCATTGGCTCACGACAGCAGCGGGGCGGCACCCATCACTGCTGTACGCGCACCACCAAACGTTATTTGTAACAGTTTCACTCAGGCTCTGGGTTTTTACAACCGCTAGTTCGGAGTGGCACATTCTAAAAAAATATAAAAGGATATTCTAGGATTGCGGAATAGTCATTATCAGGCAAGTGCACATTATATTACTATACACATACAAATATATTATCATATCGTAAAAATGCCATTGAACGCCATGATATTGGAACATTCAATCCCCAGGCGACTTGAAGTTTACATGAAGAATGGCATAGATACCCGATTGAGACACGATTTCAAATTAGAACAATCCTAGAATGTACGCTTTGGTGCGAAAGGTGGCATGACTTTGTCCTCAGTAAGGCGAATTATCGGCAAAGTGCGACAGTGTAGGCACGATTCTGTAGTTCTTATGCTCGGTGACAACGACGTAAGACCATCACGTTTCGACACATCGCCAGAACAAATCGCGGCTGGATTAGTGAGCTTCGTGTCATTGCTTCATCATAGATATGGTGTAGGGTCAATCGTAGTTTGTCAGCTATTGCCAAGATTCGAGGGACACAAAAACTGGTAAATGTACAATCACAAGGCCCGAATCGTAAATGACATCTTGAGACGGGAACTTGCCTACAATTACGCTGGTTTTTGGACAAATTCCCCTTTCCCACAGAAGGAAAGTGTTGCAGGGACAAGTTTATTTCTGATGGGGTACAACTTACCAATAAAGGGCAATACTATCACTATACGAGTCTTAGAGGGTCCCTACAGAAATGTACCAGCATACTGCGTAGCATATACTGTCAATAATATAATGTTCATTAGAAAATACAGAAGACTTTCACTGTATTTCTTTCGAAAAAACGAAACGTTATTAAATACTGTTTAAGCTCCCCTCTTTACAATTATCAAATATCATGTACACTCCCACTCATGCGCCTCGGAAAAGAGCGTTATCCAGCGTTTCCTTGCACATATGTAACCGTTAAGACCATATCATACATGCGCATTACTACAGAGCAGCGTCTAGTTTCCTCTCATATATAGTGGCGACTAATGCCTTATTATTATAGAGCATTGTTTAGTTCCCTCTCATACATAGAGGAGTCAAGTGCCTTATTACGTCAAGTGCCGTTTTACAGAGCATTGTTTAGGCGTTAAGTGTCCGATTATAGAACAAGATGTTAGTGCTCTCTCATACATCAGGGCGTTAAGTGCCTTATTATAGAGCGGCATTTTAGTGCCCTCTCATACATTCGAGGCGTTAAGTGCCTTACGATAGAGCGGTATTTTAAGTGCCCTCTCATACATTCGAGGCGTTAAGTGCCCGATTATAGAGCGGTATTTTAGTGCCCTCTCATACATCAGGGCGTTAAGTGCCTTATTATAGAGCGGCATTTTAGTGCCCTCTTATACATTCGAGGCGTTAAGTGCCTTATGATAGAGCGGTATTTTCAGTGCCCTCTCATACATTCGAGGCGTTAAGTGCCCGATTATAGAGCGGTATTTTAGTGCCCTCTCTTACATAGAGGCGTTAAGTGCCTTATTATAGAGCGGTATTTCACTAAACATGGTGTCCCTCGCTGTATTCACTATTTCAGAGAATGGCCCCAAAGAAAAAGAACAGCAAGGACAGCCCGACGCCGATAAGGTCAACAAAGAAAACCACCAGCAAATCAGGGGAAGTATCAGTTTTACCTGCTAATTTAATAAGGGAAATAACAGAAAATGTCACTCAAAGAGTCACGATCTCACTGTCCGAAATAGTAGAAAAGGCTCTGGCCTCTAAGGCAAAAACAACTGAAAATGTCATCATAGATGACAATGTTAACTCATTAGTCGGCAAAATAACAGGTGAGTCTAATGCACACACATCGTTTACAAGCGTATCAAGTTGACGCCATGATTTCAGAAAAGATAACATCAAAGATATGGGCTAATGAGTTTGTAGATCTCCGTACACTATTGTCTGACAAGTACGGCAATGATGAAACGTATGCATTTAAAATTGACAATGTAAGCCATTCGCCACAACTCGTTTGCGTACCGCAAAACATGCCAAAGCGTTCCTTGCATATCGACCAAGGGCGTAAGGCCTGGAACATTTATCTAGCTATTTATTGCACAAAAAAACCTCAGCTTGTTGCTAAGATGGCGATTCATTTCCAAACAGTAAACGAATTGGCCGCAAAAAACAAGGATTGGTGTTTTGACGAATCATTTCGGCAGCAAGTCGCATTAGATTTAGCAGCGTGGGGAAGCACTGACCTAGAGCTGTATTTCAAAGCGACCCTGCATGAAACACATGCCGCTTTATCATATTCCAGATCAACCCAAAGTTCACAAAATAAGCTTCAAAAAATGCCAGCTGGTGTCTGCTTTCCCTATCACAGAGGCATGGGGTGCAACAAAGGGAACCTATATGTTCCTTTCAACATGCATGTTTTAACTGTGAAGGTCAGCATCCAGCGGTTAACTGCAACCGTCCCATGAATAATTATTTTCGTATCAAAAGTCGTTTTCAAAACCCACAACGCTCAGCGCAGTATAGAAACCACCTGTTCAACGGAAACAAAACAGCCGCACGCCCCGCGAATAGAAGCCCGTACCCCGGCCCAGGCCCAATCCCAGCTCGCAATGAACCTCCAAAGTCAAATTAAAGTCGACCGTCTAGAATTCTGGCTGCAAGGATACCAACATAATCAGTTTCTATTAAACGGTTTTAAAAAAGGTTTTGACATGGGCTTTAACGGGAATCCCTCATCATGTACCCACACAAATTTAAAATCGGCGTATCAAAACCCCGAAATTATTGACAAACATATCGATCATGAAATAAAAAGCGGTAAGATCGTAGGCCCATTCATAAATCCGCCCTTTACGGATTTTCAATTATCACCGATAGGCTTAGTCGAAAAGCGAAACAACCCTGGAAAATACAGGCTAATACATCATTTAAGTTATCCACACGGTAATTCAATAAACGACGGCATTGACCAAGAACTCAAAGTTATACACTACGCAGGCATTTACGATGCTATCGAGGCAATTAAGCGAATTGGCAATGGATGTTTCATGTCTAAATGTGACATCAAATCAGCATTCCGTGTTATTCCGGTCAAGCCAGAACAATACAATCTATTTGTTTTTCAATGGAGAAATCAGATTTATTACGACCGCTGTATGCAAATGGGGTGCGCGTCATCTTGCCGGATATTTGAAGCGTTTAGCTGTGCTCTCAAATGGGTCGCAAAAGAGAAGTTAAGTATTCCTGAAGTTATTCAAATTTTGGACGACTTCTTATTAATTTCAGAGACACGGTCAACGGGGCAGATTTACTTGAATAAATTTCTAGAATTTTGCGCCGATATTGGGCTGCAAATGGCAGAGGAAAAAGACTGTTGTATCACGTAACGTCATAACTTTCGTGGGTTACGAACTGGATTCGGTGCTAATGGAAGTAAGGCTCCCTCGGGACAAATTAGTTCGCGGCGAACGCTTAATTGATCGGCATCTGTCGACCGATAAAATCACACTTCGGGATCTGCAATCAATAATTGGAACATTAAATGTTTGCGCTAACATAATACTGTCAGGAAGGACATTTCTGCGGTCATTAATAAATCTCACGATTAACGTCAAAAATCCATATTATCGCGTCCGTCTAACGAACAGTATCAAGCAAGACCTTTTGATTTGGAAACAACTTTTAGCATCGTACAATGGAAAATCGATGTTCCTGTCAGACATGCTGTCTTCGCCCGACTTGAACTTGTTTACAGACGCCAGCGGAAAGGTCGGCTATGGAGCTATTTTTGGCTCGCACTGGTTTGCCGGCGTCTGGAATGAACAATGGCCTAACGCAAATATTAAATTGCAGGATTTTTACCCAATTTATCTGACGGTTCAAATATGGGGTAAACCCATGAGCAATAAATCGGTATGTTTCTTTACAGATAACGAGGCTCTGTCATTTATTTTAAACAAATATACAACCAAGGATAAACAAATTATGCACCTACTGAGACAATTTGTCGGCCTTATCATGAAATATAATATCTACTTCACAGCACGTCATTTGCCAGGGTCATCCAATCGATTATCTGACTATTTATCTCGACAGGAGATCAGGAGGTTCAAGGCCGAGGCGCATTGGGAAGACTCAGAAATGACACAGATACCAAGCCTGCCGACATATCCATTCTGCGACATGAAATAGCAGACCTATTTAACAATTCGCTAGCTCCAAGATCGGTAACTGTCTACCAAAGAGCGTGGACGCAATTAAGACTTTTCTGTGAACATTCAATCCCCCTGTCTCGGCAAACCGTGGTTTTGTTCATCGCGTCCTTGAAACAAAAGCGTTTGGTCGCGAGTACTGTGTCCTGTTACGTTTCGGCAATAGCATATGCTCATAAAATCAAAGGATGTCAAGACCCAACTGATACATTTATAATAAAAACATTGATGAATTCATACCGCAGGCTGCATCCTTCCAGTGATATCAGGTTATCAATAACATTGCCCATTCTACATCAGTTAGTGGACTCTATCCCACATGTCGCCGTGGGAATATACACGCAATCAATGTACGCGGCTATGTTTATACTAGCTTTTCACGCACTTCTTCGTGTGGGCGAGATAACATATCGCTGCGACATAACAGAACCCAATATTATTCATAGGAATCAGTTAACAATAGTAAACGGTACCATTTATGTTACATTCAAGAAATTTAAGCATTCCAACGGAAAAACACACACAATTGAAATTAAATCGGAAAACGGCGCACACTGTCCGGTAAAGAGTCTGGAGACTTACCTGCAACAACGGGGGATCTCTGACGGACCGTTATTTTCAATCGCTTGAATTACCCCAATAGCCAGATCAAAGTTCGTAAATATACTGAACGCATCGCTAGCATATATAGGTCTTAGTACAACATAATTCAAATCGCACAGTTTCAGAATAGGCCGGGCAACACATCTCATGGAGAACAACGTGTCCGACGGAATCATTCGGCACTTGGGACGATGACGTTCAAATGCGTTCACCAGATACATCCGTCAATAAATAGAGGTCAGTGGGTTCACGGCCTTTATTACGTATGGGATGAACATTACAGACAACACAGAACTATGAAAAGTAATTGTCCATGTGTTCATGTCAATTACAACTTACAGACGCCGGTTACATTCAAACTCGAGTCATTATCACGTATTGACCCCACTGTTGGTTCATGTGGGTTTGTATTTACACACGTGTAGTGGCCTTACGATGGGTTCATTCTAGGTCAGTTTTGTTTATAACTACAAAGACAAACAACTCTAGTGAAATACATTTTGAATTTGAACTTTACAGTTAGTGAAAGATATTCAACGTATACGAATTACTTTTGTTTAGTGATTTCAATATATGTGAATTAGTTTTGTTAGTGTGTACATTTATGTCAGGATCGAATCATGGGTTCATGTTCGTTCCTTTTTTAGACACGTTAAGGTATAATGTGCATTTCTCTAAAACATTTGAATATACTACGCTTAGCTCTTTCGATATATGCCAAGGCCAGTGGCTCTTTCCTTTCCATATGGCGATTTCATCAGTCAAATTGTCTGATGAGATTGGCGAAAATCGCCATAGCTAATTAATATTACATGTACCAATACGATTATATAAAAAACACGATTTATGTTTTTAATAGCAAAACAGTTATTTCCAATTAACGACAAATCGTGTAACAACTTAGATTACGTAATATCGCCTAATAATATTTAGTACATCGTTTTTATAGTGCTTTATTCCATTTCATTTTCATTATGTAATTACCGGGAAATAGTTTGTTACATCATATTACAATGTTTCATGCAATATTACATGACTATTATTTTACCATGAAATGCATTCACACTCTCGTGAATAAACAGTCACATTGTGGCATATATCGACACTATACTGACAAGTTGTTCGTTACTTACTTCCCAGAATAAACAATGCGCATAAATGATCTAATTGCGAAGATATTGGAGATTTATGCAAACCGTTTTTTCTCCGTACTTACGACCAGCCCCTCAGTTGATAACCAATCACGCGCTTCAGTGTTTATACCAACACGAATACCATTGGCTCACGACAGCAGCGGGGCGGCCCCATCACTGCTGTGCGCGCACCACCAAACGTTATTTGTAACAGTTTCACTCAAGCTCTGGGTTTTTACAACCGCTAGTTCGGAGTGGCACATTCTAAAACCGCCATAACCCCCAACCAACCACCCTAAAAAACAAATAATTTAATAAAAAATATGCACACTATACCATAGCGTTCGTTCTGACTTTATTCTACTTCTCAAGTTGCGAAAATAGGCGAAAATCGCCATAGCTAATTAATATGACATGTACCAATACGATTATATAAACACGATTTATGTTTTTATTTGCAAAACAGTTATTTCCAATTAACGACAAATCGTGTAACAACTTAGATTACGTAATATTGCCTAATAATATTTAGTACATCGTTTTTATAGTGCTTTATTCCATTTCATTTTCATTATGTAATTACCGGGAAATAGTTTGTTACATCATATTACAATGTTTCATGCAATATTCATGACTATTATTTTACCATGAAATACATTCACACTCTCGTGAATAAACAGTCACATTGTGGCATATATCGACACTATACTGACAAGTTGTTCGTTACTTACTTCCCAGAATAAACATTGCGCATAAAGTTGTTTTGTCATGCTATTGGTAGATTGTGCTAAATAAGGTTAAAGCTCCAAATTTTTAATCCATGGTCGCGGTAGCCCTATTGTCAACCCTTCTGTGTTTGTGATGTCTTATTTTGCCTTTTAATCAGTTTTATAAATAGTTGTTCTTTGTTTCTGTGTGTGTTTGTGGATGACTGTCATCCTTTATTTCTATATGGTATATCATCTTTAACATAAATAACTAAAATGAGATATAGGGTCCTATAGAAATAGTATAAAAGTCGAACAGGAAATGCAGCTTTCACAGAACACAGTAAACCACAAAACACGCAAAAGGGAAAACATGAATGGCAATGTTAACAAATAATAAAGGCATATGACGTCGCAAATACAAAACGGGTTGACACAGCGTCCAAACGCAATGGCATCGTAGGTCCGCTCTGTGGCTCGTTTTTTCTAAAAGGTTTGGACTTAATTAAAGGGAGTTACTTGTTCGGACATGCATCGTTCAAAATGGTTTCAAGCTCTAAATATTACAAAACACTCACATCGTCCGGGGTTTTGTCAGAAAGAGAAGCCCTCTCCATGTTGTCTCGAGTATTACTCTCCATGAAAACGACGTTTAATTATCAGACATAAGTATTGCGTTTCTCATGCTAGGCCCTAAAACTTTTACCACCGTTTATGTTTAAATGCACGTTGTCGCAATATATAGTTATGTCTAGAGATTTACGCTTAAGTAAGTATCGTTACTGAAACATGGTTACCCATTTTCAATACGCATATCGTATCTTTTTGTTTTTTGCTAAGAATATAAATTAAAACGTTGTCAGTTTTCTTGGAAGATTACAGAACAAAATAACTTCATCATTATAATAGGTATCATGTCAATCGACTTTAAATTTTACATCTGATTATGTAACCACTATCTGAACTATAAACACACCATTTAGCAAGTGTTAATGGTACATTAGTTTAACGAGTTGTCACGATATTGTATTGAAACTATGTATTTGGCATGGGTTCTATTCTACTGAATCGATTTTGCGTAACTCCCTCAGTGATTAGAAACTATTGTCGACTGTTTCATTAAAAGCTTTAATGCTTTGATACTCATATTCTGCTTTTAATATTATAGCTCCTCATTTTCTGTTTACTCGTTGTTGGTGTTGCCATTGCCATGTCAGCCATTAGAGCGGCTCTGTGAAAAGAGCTTCCTTAAGTGTATTAAATTCACTAGCCATAATTATTCTATTTTCATGCTCTGTTGCACTTTTAACTTTAGAATAATTTATATAATATCAGATACAGCATCTCTAGCTATGAGCAAATGGTATACTTTTTTAATATACGATGATTTACCTATGGGTTTCACGTCTTTTTTTCCCAAGGGTCAAACATTCAGCTGTTAGTCGTTAAGCTCATATTGAGCTGTATCACTTTCGTATTCTCACATTTATTCACACTGCCAAGTATATTCATAATTATGTGCAATTTTCGACTTTTATCATGTTGATACCTACTTTTATGTTCATATCTAACATATTCTATAAAAGCCTTCACTTTCAATATTTTTGCCGGCAAAAGCAGTACTTGACACACAGATGTTCTTGGTTACTTTCATTATGACGTTGGTGTATTAGTTTGTTTGCACATCATCACTTATTCGACATTGTCGTCCATAAGATCTGGCCCATCTTGAGAGTCTGAAGGTGCTAGGGTGTGTGAGAGGTATTGCTTCTTACATTACTTCTCATGAACAGACTCAGTAAAACCGAGTCTGCTGCTTTATTCTCTTAATTGTGTTTGTTATTCCCAAAGGATCACCTTTATCAGTAAGTATTATAACATTCATCAACCACCCTTTGATTTAAATTGTTTTAATTGTCTAGCTGTTTCTATTTGTCACTGTTCAGTTGAAAATAAAAAAAGTCGAAAATCAAGTCCAAAAGGACGTTTTAGATACCATCGTTATGAATGGTTGAATGACGAGAGTTACATCCCACGACTTAGCTCATTTAAGGGGTTTGGCGACTACTGCTCATTCTCTTTATGTCTGTTTCATGGAATGCGCAAACTAATTATAGTTGTACTTAGACAAAATAATAGACTTTGTTGACATTTTTCAAAGGTCGACCCAACTGAAACACCGTTCGGAGGTTTATTGTCATTTGATAGATGTCCATAATTTAGTTTAATTACTCCAGAGTTTCCATTCTTTTGCAGAGTTAAAGAAGAAATGTAAGCTTAAATCACTTACTAGGTTTTATTTCTTATTGTTTTGCATTATTTTGTACATCTACTAATACTTACAGGCAATAATTTGTATACACTGCTTTCCCATTTTTTTATAACTGAAATATCACAAATTAATCTTCTTGTTGGCCATCACAAGAGACTCATTACCACTATCATTTGTATTAGTTTTAAATCCATAGTTACCTTTCCTACTTATTGTCTGTGCGTATAGTTTCTGTTATGACATATCAGTCATTGAATAATATTTAGGGTTGTACACTATGACAATATGTTAGCGTTTTGGTTTGGGTTCATGTTCTTGTGAAACTATTTACTTATATACTCAGTACATTTAAAAACGCAACAGTTTTTATTTCCGATTATTTTAAGTCCGCTGTTGTGTGTTTTTGGTTCAAATCAAGATTTTCTTTACGTTATTTCACAATCTCTCTGTAAAGGTTAACATATGACGATAAACATTGAATAACATTTGCTCAACTTCTTTTAGTTAAAGCACATTTAGCACGAGGACTCTTTAACACCTCTAGAAATTCTCTAGAAATTCAAAACGTACCAAGTGTTGTGTTTTCAACCGAGTATACACGTAAATAATATAAAGTATAGCTTTATATAATAACTAGCTTTTGTGATAATGGTAGGCGTCGAGTCAGCGGGTGTGGAAGGGTAACTATTTTCAAGTGTCTCTTATTTGTTTCTATTCATGGATACTTTCAAACACTGGCAGCGGGAAGTCGCCAACGAAGAATATAAATAAGTTCTCTCTTCAAATATCGGAACTATAAACCTACCATTGGGACATTCTCCAAACTTCAGTAGACAGTACGTTCCCTTAGGCCAGGCTTGGTCAAACTTGGTAGTTGATGCAGTACGCTTCATGCAAAATTTAGTTACTATGTCGTTTGAACTGAAACTACCTGTAAACAAAACAGTTTGAAATATGCATCAAATGTACGTTTTATGAGCTTCAGAATACATTTAGTGCAAGTTTTAATTATCCAACAATTGTAACACTCAAACTTAAACTCGTCCAGTATATTGCTTCAATTAAATTAGTTCTGTGTTACAGCTAAATAGTAGATGAATTGCTAAATATATTTTAGGATCAACGTATACATCAAGTTTGTCCGTTTGCGTGTTTGTTTCTGTGTTTTGTGGTTGACTGTCCTCTTTGAATGCTACTTTCCCTGTCCGATCTTTTTATATTTCTTTACATATTTAGACTTTATTTCGAAAGGTAATACTGTGTACTGTAATACTGTCAATAGTTTATGGAAATGATCTCTAGAAGCATTTTGCTTTTGTTTCAACCTATTTATTATTGTATGTAACATTTGTATATTAAGTTATCTTTGAAATAAAATATGTTTAAACCAATACTGCACTAAACTAATAGGATCAACTTACTTCAATATAGAAACACAAGTTTAAATATCAGTTATATCAAATGTTCGCTTTCATCCGCCTAAAACTTGGTATTTAAAGTCCTCTGATATGTTTTAACTTCATACAAATAACATCAACATCATGGACAACGTAGTCGTCTTACCAGCCATGTAGGTTTCTATTCCCGGTGTAAACTGATTATGGGAATCTCCATCTTCTGTATCCTGTTTTCGCCATCCCTGAAGCCAGGTCACTTGTGAGGCAGGACACCCACTGGCTGCCTCCATCAGGCCATATGTGCCCACTGGCCACGTAACCGGGATCTGTAGTAGGTTATCTGAATAGAAAGATCACTCAGTGACGTGGATAACATTGTTATCATTTGCATGAAATGTTGTCAGTATTTACCACATCTTATAACAGTTACCATGACACAAATACTTTACAAATGGTCCTTTAAATATATGCAGCGAAAGAAAGTGGGCGATAATGAATGCTGGTTTAACTCCGACATTGACAGTCATACCTACATATTATTGTAATTATTTTCCAAATAGTTTATTTTACAAACTAACCAAAACTGTTGTCATTTCTTTAAAGGGACACACGGCAATTAGATGTTTTAAAAACTAATTGGTGATTATATTGAACTAATAATATATGTAGACCTATGGTAAAATAAGAAGAAAACATGCAAACTGAAAATGTTATTAAATTATATGCAATCATGATACTGGATTAATGAATGGAGACGCTCATTGTAATGCTTGATACAGTCTTCAAGATTGCCATGTACCAATAACATTAAAACACGTGATCGCAAGATTACACAATTATATACCTTGTATTGCAGTGACATGTTGAAAAGCTGGCATCGAGTGTTTGTATTCTGCGTATTGTTTTAGTGCCTGTGTCAGTTGATCAGCAACGTGCTGCAGGACACTGACATTCACATAGTCTGGACAAACGTTATCCCACATCAGCCGAGGCATTATCTGAAAGTAGGTAGATTGACTAATATGGATAATAAAAATTAGAAAATTGGTCCTGCAGAAACCACAGTACTCAAACTCAATGACACTGTAGGTCCGAACATAGCCACAAACAAAGAGTAAATTAATATGCAGAAAAGGGCAATACACAGCACAAGTAGAGTTGAAGACAGAGTTACCGACTTGGAACGGTCAGTAGGCAATTTGACCTACTGGCTAACTTAATCAGATTGTATATGTACACAACCTCAACACTTGCATATTAATTAAAAGAAAAAGTTATACATGCTTTAAAAATATGAGCCATGTTATGTGTGGCCATTACCTTTCCAATATTTCGACAGAGTGATTCATTTTTCATCAACTGACTCACTCAAATACTTACTCAAGTAAAGAAATATACAAAATATATGTAATTTTATAAAAACAAGAAATCCACAAAATGTATTGAGTTGGCCATGTAAATGACTGAATTATCTATGTCGGACTGATATACAAACGTGGTTTTAGTTTGGAAGCTGTATAACAAAAAATAATAACATTTTAAGTCAAAGACAAACCACAGCGAAAACAAACTTTGAAAACAAACTTTGAAAAAAAAAGAGATTTCTTTTCTTCTGTTTTATTTAGGTATAGCAATGTCAAATAATATATTGTGTATGACAAGTGACTAACGCGACACAAACATTAAATCCATTTTGATTAAGATTACTTCGAACAAGAATATGATCCTGTTTCAACCACGTTAACGTATTTCATTTTGCAACTATCCGGATTCATTACGTGGTCCGAGTATTAACTTTCATACCCCATCCAAACCCTTCTCCATGAAGCGTAAACGGGTTTGTCTTGGGTATGAAATAAAACCTTAATTTCGGCTTAACATGTTTGCATATTGTAAAATTAAAATCTTTAATAGGTAATTTGAAACAGGTTATCGCATTTCTTCAGCAAAAAGTGTTTTTAAACGTGTTTTATTGTCGAAATATTCGTTATAAAATTCTGCTAATATCAGCTTTCCCATCGCTTAATGGAATTAAGGCGGGAACACGTAATGGCTCCATGCGGTCGCACTAAAACGTAAGTGGACAGAAACGTAGGAGGAATACAATTTGTAATTAGGATAGCTTTTACATTTGTTCCAACTCAAACCATCACACACAGTTAGACATTTCCGTCAAATCTAAAATAATAAATACAGATAAATTCGTGTTTACTTCGCTATTTCTTATAACTAAATGTGACTTTAAGTTGGCTGCGTTCTTGGAAAAGTGTATTTTAGTATCTGCATACATATCTGCATGTATAAATTTACCAGAAAGCTTTTACTCACATGTTTCCAATACTTGAAGTCAAGCGCAGCAGTTATTGGAACAATCGTTATTTTAATGGGAACTTGTATCGACGGAGAACCGTCGTGTATGGTATCATGAAGAGACCCGACTGTTCCCTGAGCTGATTTACTGCTTTGATATTGCATTGCGTTGATACTCAGGGAAGACGTGAATCCATCGTAAGAACCGGCGTGTTGAATCAAATGGAGATCCTGCAATATATTTGAGTTTGCTTGATTGGGTTAATGTGTAAACTTACTTATTTAAACGTTAAACGACAGTTTGGACAATTACACTAAGTGGACTTGCAAAGACGATTATGAAGCGCTCATTATTTTTTCGTCAGGTATGGAACTACCGTTTATAGACAAATTGTTGATATCGCCATGGGTACGAACTGTACACATCTTGTCGCTGTTTTGTTCTTGTATTGTTATGAAACAGATGTCATATTGAGTCTTTCACCAAATACTCAGGCAGATGTAATTGAAGCCTTTAATGACACCTCTCTGTATATGGATGGCATACTGAACATTGGCAATCCTTTCTTTTCTACTTTGGTTAATAGTATCTGTCCTAAGAAACTTTAAACTCAAACTCGAGAAGGCTTATATTACTGAAACTGTCGTTTCTTTTCTTGATTTACATCTCTCGCGAAATAATTAGTAATATATGACAAGAGAGATGTTTTTATTTTGATAGCATTGTTAATTATCCCCACTTAGATGGAGATGTTCCCCGAGCTACTTCTTATGGGGTCTATGCTTTTAGTTTATTCGTTTTCGAGAGCTTGTAGCCGTGTTGAGGACTTTAATATTCATAATATGTTGTATAACTAAAACACTACTCCAGCACAGCTACCGTTAAACTTCGAAACACCTTTGTTATCGTAACCGTGAACTCTTCTGCGATAAAGACTATCACAACCTGGCTTCTATAGTGACGTATTTATAAACTTCAAAAGATCTTTGGTCATAATCACTTTCTTACAGTGTTTATTGTATTGTGTGGTAAAATGTATATCAAAAGAAGTTATGATCCTATCACTTTGCAACGCACTGCGTGTTTAGTGGTTGACTTATTTATAGTTCGCAACTATGCTTTACCATGATGTCATTTTAAAATATAAAATAGATTTAAGAACTATTTTGCGACAAGGACTATCACAATCTGACTTCTATGACACCACAACTGCCATTCATGTTTGTCGTTTTGCATGTTTTAGGGTTTGCTGTGTTCTGTGAAAGCTGCATTTCCTTTTCGGCTTTTATACTTATTTTAATGCAATCTTTATTTACACTGTTCCGTTTTATTGGGATGACAATAGCGAAAGAGTGAGGTTTGGTGAAACCTAAAACCTGGTTTAAAAACCCAGCGGCTTTTTTTTCCAATGACCGTACCAAGGCGGTAGCCCTATTGTCAAACATTTTATGTTTGTGATGTCATATCTTGCGTTTTGTTCATCTTTGTAATTGTTTGTTTGTGGTTGACTGTGGTCCTTGAATACTGCATTCCTGTTCGACGTTTATATCCACTTTTGCAATTTATAGATCACAGCTTCTGCATGACACTATTTTTCTTATTTAGATACGACGACCCATTTTATATATCTTGAATGTGTTCATCTGGTAGGTTTAATCCATCTATATTATCCATTATTCACTATCAAATACAATTTACCAACTAATAGTTTCGGACACACCTGTGTTCTTCATCACGAGCACTGACCAACTGTCGTTTCGACTATATACTATCATTTTCGTCACTTTCCTTACGAATGGCGAAAACAGCTAGCATATTTCAAAAACAAAAAAAAAAAACGCTCATGAACAGTCTCGATCAAACCGAGACTGCAATATTTCGTATGTGCCGTGCTCGGCCGTTTCCAAAGGTCCATTATCATACTTTCTTTCATATATATTGGACAGCTTGATTACTTGGACAGTGCTCGTGATGAAGGACAAAGATGTCCGAAAATGTCAGCTGAAATTTGGTTTGGTAGAGAATAATGAACATTATATACATTCATAACCGCTGCTCCCAACTAAATTCCATTTTGTTTATTTCGCTCTTCGGGGCATAGTATTTTGTTAGATACTGGGACCATATACCGCTGGACATGGGGGAAGAAATGTCCACCGCCATGTGCATGCCATCTTCGGGATAGTTACAATTATGTACTATTGATTTTATGAATATTGAGTTCTGCTCAACCCGCGGCTAGAGGGCGTGAGCGGTAGCTAGCATATTTCACTAACGTTCATATACAGTCTCAATCAAACAGAGACTGCAAAATTTCGTATGTGTCGTGTTCGGCCGCTTCCAAAGGTCCACTCTCATACTCTTTCATATTGTATCGTATTGCATCTAATATTGGTATGACAGTGTGGAATATTTCAGTGACACACCTTCCGTCTTCGAGACACAAATACCGTGTTATAGTTTTATCACTGTTACCGTTTGTTTCACTTGTTGAAATATTTGCATGGTGCTCGTCTGGTACCTGTTGACTGTTCTTGTACCCATGTCAACCTCTGTCACAATACTCTGAAATACAAACAAAGTAGATTATTTAAATATAAAGTATACGATCCTTGGCTGATTTATATTTTTTACTATTTATAGCATCTTGCTCTCAAGCGCTCTCATACACAGGTGTATTGATTCGTCTTGCTTAAAATACACAATTAGAGTATTCAAACAAAAATGTGCATGTTCTGTTTTAATGACGTTTTTGCAGGACGTGCATTATCACTTAGTGCAAGAGTTTTAAGGCTTGAATAGACGAAAAGCAAAACAGACACATTACTCAAACAACCATACGAGTATAAAGCCCGTTTTATTTCCAATTCTAGTTCTTGCACCACTACAAATATCTCCAAACGTTTAACATCTTGTATTACTGCCGTTAAAGATCACGTTAACAATATTGTGCTAAACCTTATGCAAACTCGGGGATTAATTTGTTTTGGTCTATTAAAAATTCAGGCGACGTTCTTGATAAAATTTGCAATAAACGTCAAGCTTCATCTATAAGTAATTTTGACTTCTCTACACTATATACAACTTTACCATACAAATGCATGAATGCTATCATTCAAAAAACGTTTGCTAGGGAAATTACTACATGTTTGGCTTGTAACAATATTAAAGCGTTTTTCCTAACGGCAGTTTGGACAATTACAATATGGGGACTTGCCATGATGTTTGTGAATCACTTATTTGTCTAGTAGTAGATAACATGTACGTCAGATATAGAACTGCCTTTTATAGACTAATTGTTGGTATCCCTATGGGTACGAACTGTACACCCCTTTTCGCAGATTTGTTTTTATATTGCTATGAAACAGATTTCATGTTGAGTCTATCACCAGATACCAGGCAGATATTATTGAAGCCTTTAATGACACCTCTGGGTATTTAGATGACATATTGAACATGGACAACCCTTTATTTCTACTATGGTTAATAATATATATCCTAAAGAACCTCAAATTAACAAAATTAATATTTCTGATATTAGCGCTTCTTTTCTCGATTTACATCTCTCTATTGAAAATGGTGAAATAATTAGCAAAATCTATAAAATAGAGAGGTGATTTTTTTGTTTAGCTATTGTTAATTATCCCCATTTAGATGGGGTTGTTCCCCGAGGAAATTCCTATGAGGTTTATGTGTCTCAACCTATTCGTTTTTCTAGAGGTTGTTCTCGAGTTGAGGTCTTAAGTATTCGTAATATTTGTATAACTAAAAAGCTACTCCATCAGGGCTAACGTTACCATAAACTTCGTTAAACCTTTGCAATATTTTATTATCGTAACCCTGATCTTCTTTCCAAATATAAAACTAATTTAAGAACTCTTCCGCAACAAGGACTATCACAACCTGACTTCTATGGTTACATGATTAACAAGTTTCGTAAGATCCTTGGTCACGATCACCTTCATACTATCTTTGTTAAACTTGTTAAAGGGTTTAACAAAAGAGGTTATGCCCAATTATTTTGCACCGCACTGTATGGTGGTGGACCCATTTACAGTTCGCCACTATGATTTCCTCTTTAATTGTGCGATGACCGGACAGGCTGTGGACCCTATGCTGACGTCTACCTAAAGCCCAAAAGGACGGTGACGTTTGATGTTTGTCTGCAATCTTGTCTAGTCGTGCCTTCAATGGTTTATTCTCGTGTTACTCTGGCTTCTGCCAAGTCATTGAGTAGCTTCCTTGTGGCTTTCTAGGCTATTGTGTTATACACGAGCGTCTTTGTGTTTTACTTATAGTGTCTATTAATGCTGCCTTGTTGGTTAGAGAATAGTTCATGGCGGAGATTTCTTTATTTACACTGTCCCGTTTTATTGGGATGACAGTAGGGTAAGTGTGAGGTTTGGTGCACCCTAGAACCTTGTTTAAACCTCCAGCGGCCTTGTTTTGCCACCGACCGTTCCAAGGCGATATTCTCAACCCTTTTTGTGTTTGTGACTTCATATGACTTTATTCATTTTTAGCATTGCCATTCATGTTTGTCTTTTCGTGTTTTGAAGTTAACTGTGTTCTGCGAAAGCTGCATTTCGTTTTCGAATTGTATATTTATTTTTGGAATTATATGACTTTCATACATCAAGTTTTATCCTTAAACAAAGGTTTGTCTTAAATCTTGTCGTGTCGTTCCCTTAATGGTTTGTTCTCTTTTTACTCTGCCTTCTGCCAAGTCATTGAGTAGTTTCAATGTGGCTGTCTCGATTTTTTTATATTCCTATATATATTATCACATATGTGTTGTATTGCATATTAATGATAAGAATAAGTATAAAAGTCAAACAGGAAATCCAGCTTTCACAAAACACAGTAAACCCAAAAAACACGCAAAAGGACAATCATAACTGGCAATGTCAATAAGGAATAAAGGCATATGACGTCACAAACACAAAAGGGTTGACAATAGGGCTACCGCTTTGGAATGGTTAGTGGCAAAACAGGCCGATGGGGATTAAACCAGGTTCTAGGGTGCACCAAACCTCATACTTACCCTACTGTCATCCCAATAAAATGGGACAGTGTAGATAAAGAAATCCCCGTCTTGAACTATGCTCTAACCAACAAGGCAGCATTAATAGGAAGTGTAAGTAAAACACAAAGATGCTCGGGTATAAACAAATACAAAGAAATATAAAAAGTTCGGACAGTGAAAGTAGCATTCAAGGAGGACAACAATAGCCTAGAAAGTCACAAAGAAGGTATTTAATGACTTGGCAGAAGCCAGAGCAACAAGAGAATTAACCATTGAGGGTACGACAGGACAAGATTGCAGACAAACATCAAACGTCACCGTCCTTTTGGGCTTTAGGTAGACGTCATCATAGGATCGTTCATCGCTCAATTAAAGAGGAAAGCATAGTGGCGAACTGTTAATGGTCCACCACCAAGCATGCAGTGCATTGCAAAATGATAGGGTCATAACCGCCTTGCTTATTAGAATATCGGCTGGCGGGGATGTTTTTATTTAAACTATCCTGTTTTTAGGGTTAAAGTGAGGTTTCGTATACACTTGAACCTGATTTAAACTCCCAGTGTCCTTTTTTCCCCTCCCTTCCAAGGCGGTTGACGACGTTCTGTTAAGGCTATATTTCCTGTTCGACTGTTATATATTGCCTAGTAACGCTGCCTTGTTTGTTAGAAATTATATCCTTGCGGAGATATATTTATTTACACTGTCCCGTTTATTGGAATGACAATAGGGTAAGAGTTAGGCTTGGTGCACCCTAGAACCTGGTTTAAACCCACAGCGGCCTCTATTGCCACTGACCGTTCCAAAGCCCTATTGTCAACCCTTGTGTGTTTGTGATGCCTTATCTTGGCTTTTATTCATCTTTATATGTAGTTGTTCTTTGTTTCTGTGTATGTTTGTGGTTAACAGTCGTCCTTGAATGCTACTTTTCCTGTTCGATTTGTATATCTACTTTTATACCCACGTTTACATATTCAGTTCTGTTCACTGTTGTCATAGGTCGATCGATATATTTATAGTAGTATACCTGTTAACTAATGACGAATATTTGGGGTTTTATACAACTATTAAAAACATCATTTCAAGAATTGTTTTACCCTAGTAATTTTAAATTTGGTCAGGTACACGTTTGTTTCTCCTTTCATAATTTTTTTTATGAGAAATGATTAAGTTAAACAATGAGCAAAATGGTCATATAGAACTTACAGCACCCACACGCAATGGCAGCATAGGTCCGCACCGTACCACAAACACAGAGAAAATTAACTATACAATGAAAAGGACAATATACAACATAAATAGTGGAGAAGACAGAGTTACCAACTTGGAACGGTCTTTAGGAAATATGGCTCATTAGTTAGCTTAAATCGATTTCAAAAGGTTTGCCCCCTCTCACACACACCCCAATTATTGTAACGTTCTTAAGCCCAGGAAAATCATGAAATACCATTATGTTGTTGGCGGAAGATATCATCTGTGCCTGCTCTTAACTTATTATAAAATACCACTCTAGGTGATAGTAACAATACTAAATTATTAAACTCTACAGCACTGTTGGAACGATATTGAAAACGCATAGCAAATCGTACTCACTGTTCCCCATTTGTCAAGAAATTTCAAAAACTGCGGCATCCCGTTCGTTCGTTTCGTCAGATTACATACGTCTGCCGCGAATTCTTGAGTGATAGTGAAGTTGCCCGTGCCGGTCAATTCGTTTTTATAACGCAAGGTGCTGACACTGCACGTGCTACTGATGTCTCTATACAGAGTGTCTGACTGAAGATTTTCTGTCACTAGACTGACGCCCATCATCTCTAGATTCGAAGTAAACCAATGAACATACACAGGTTATGTGTGGTTTCAACTGATGTTGTAGCAAAAACGTCTACATTATAATACTTATAACTACATATTTACAGTAAATGCTTCACGGAATCATGATTGTATTTACAATTTAAAATTTAAAATGTAATCGTCAGAAAAAGTAAAACAAAAGTCACTAAAGGAGTTCCAGTAAAGGAAACATTTACCTGTTGTTGTTTTATTCATAGAAAAATAAGGAGAAAGCAGTGAAGTGTACTGTTAGAAAGAATTTGTAAACAGATAAAAAAATAACTTCTAATTCTCATTAGCGTTTTGTAAATTAAAAAACAAAGTAATCAGTGAAGATCCAACTACTACCATTGTTATTTTACATGTTATAATTAGTAGGAAAACAGGAGAAACTTAAATGTGTCTAAGGACACAGATGCCCTCCCTATCGCCCAATAGCAATATGCTCATCTTGGAACGAGACATAATCAACATGTAAAAGTTGAAAACGATCCACTGAAAACTAAAGTTGACTCACACGATATCGTAACATAACTTTTATAAAACAATAATAGTGGAACATGTGTCCGATTAATGCAGAAACAACACATCAATACCATCATGATACCTAATCGTCCTTTGATTATTTTAAAATAACTAATTTAACAAATGGAAGGGGTTAAATAAACAATCTATTTTATGGAAAAGGAAAATAACAAATGTCATTTATAACTCTGTAAACATCGATTCAGCGTACAGTCATTGTCAAGTTGAATTTGAGTTAAATTGGTATATATGGCGCCAACATGAATAGACATTCCAGGCTCACCATCCATTTACATCGAGATAAAACATACAGAATGGGCATAGAACCTTATCATCTGCAGAACTGCAGAGTTGCTGCAAATACTGTTGTAAAATACTCCATTTTTCGTTTAGCCACAATCATTGTTTTAGCCACCACTCAAGCAGCACCTGAACTAATACAGAGATGATGAAGAAGATTTTTAATGAACAATGACACATATGAAACAATTAACATGAATTCGGGATGATTTTATCCCTCTGACTGGATATTCAGTGGCCCTATTTCTGCCCGGGAATCACACGGGAGAAAGTCAAAGTTTAAAATCATAACAGTATGTATATGCTATCTGGATATTCAGTATGTAAGGCGTGTGTATTTGTGGTTGACTGTCGTCTTCGAATGCTGCTTTTCCTTTTCGACTTGATTTGTGACTTTCTATGCTTTTATCTATATACATGATTATTTATGTGTTATATTGCCTAATAATGTTGCCTTGTTTGTTAGAAGCACATGGAACGGGGACATATTTATTTACACTGTCCCGTTTTATTGTGATGATAATAGGGTAATAGCGAGGTTTAAAAACCCTACAACCTGTTGTAAACCCCCAGTGACCTTTTTGCCACTGACCGTTGCAAGGCGGTAGCCCTATTGTATATCTTATTATGTTTGTGATATCGTTGTAATCATCCTTGTAGTTGTTGTTTGTTTCTGTGCGTGTTTGTGGTGACTGTGGGCCTTGAATGCTACATTTCCTGTTCGACTTTTATACTTTTTTTAGACACACAATACTAACAATATATAACTCAGGTAACGCTCGTTTTAAACAGGATGCGTATTTTGGCAGGATAAACAAACCGCCGCGGTTATTGCTCGTGTATGATACCTAATCAACCAGAAAGGTTCCGAGACACTTTGTCAGTCGCTGTGGAAGTAGTTTTACACTCAAGAACTGACTGGACCGACAAGTTTAACTCATGCGCCTTAATTATTTCCTCTCTGCTAAGCAGTTTCGCCATTGCAACAGTTCATTGAACAAATTACCTGTTATCCTATGGTTTGAAACATCAGTCATTTTAATTTGTGTTTAATGTACGGGTTTTAAATCAACGTTGATAAGTGTCGAAGATATTAACGACACTCTTGTTGGCAATGATGTTGCTACTCGTGCCGCATTTGTGCTGCTGTTGCTGGTTCATTTTTAACATTTTTTATCTGCATACAGTTTTTAAAGTTCGGCGCGAACACATGTAGATGTGTTTTTAAGCAACAATCAATAGTCGAACCGACATTGTATATTACGTTCTTTAATGAATATAATTGTATCAAAAATTCTAAGGAAAAACATATTGTGTTGTATATTGATTATTGAGTTCTTACCTTTACTATATACGAATGCTGCAGCTACCAGTTCGTGTTGATGTGAACCTGAGATAAACAATATATATAAACATGTATATAAAGAAGAACTGAAAATTACTAATAGCAATTTTATTGCTTCAGGCTGTCAATAATCACCAATATGTACAATGGTCAGGCAGACTGTATTCGCGATATTTAACCACACGAGCACTCCCCTATAAGTAATGTATCCATTGAAGTACATGTCACTGATAACTTTAACAATAGATTATGTATCTGAGTTACTATACGATGTTCAAATGTTAGTTTAGTCACCAGTTGAAAATTTGAACTAGGTCATTTACAAGAAACGATGATGAACGAGTGCTGACTTACTTGTCCTGTATTCTTTAACCATAAAATCTGTAATATATAAATGTCTTGTCCTGTATGTAACTTTTACTGGTTGAAATGATTAATACGCATTACAAACACTAATATACAGACCGACAAATTTGAAACTTAGACTCGAACATAACACATGACACATGCGTGTTGTTGGTTGACTGTGATCTGTGAGTGCTACATGTTGTGTTTGACTTATATACCTACCCTTATTTTGATACAATCATACATCTACCACTCTCCTCTACCTTTCTTATAGCAACATATATGATGGGACGTACTTGTTGGTACGACATATTGAAGTAACTCGTTCTGGTACGACTTTCCATTTACAACGAGATTGGTGTGGGTGGAAGGAGTGCATGTGCCTTTGTCACGATACTCGACCTCAGTCGCCGTGTCTCTACCAATCAGTGAAAGCTGACAGGAAGAAAACTAATGTTTCTAACTATTGTAATAATGATGATAATAATAAAAACAATACGAATACATATGTTGTGGAACGAGAAAACTCGTTTGTAAGAATATATGTATATGCAAGATATTGTTGGAACCCAAACATGTCGAGTAAAGAAATCCCGACGTACTGATGGATCCTGCGCTGACTTACTGTACACGTTATACCTTAGATTAAAAAGTTCACTATTCTTCATTGGGGTAGAATTAAGGATGATTTGGAGTAGAATTAAGGATGATTCACATTTTTCGAAATTAATTTAAATCAAGATTTTGCAGTAGCCTGGTCATTGAAAATTCAAAAAATAAAGATGGCCTTTTGGAATTCATGAAACGCATTGCAGCTTTACCACATGTAGTATATGATGCAACAACAATCAATACGGTTAAGATATTAGCAGTTAAAACATGTTTGCATTGGTTTAAAATAGAAATTTATGCGCGACAAAATAGTCTAGAAGGAATTACTTTTACAACATTATGACGTTGGTCATTTCAAAATAGTACTATTAGGTTCCTACCATGAAACCTTTCTTCGAAAAACAAAGTAGAACAAGTAAAATATATTATTTTTTATTTGCGCTGCATTGAGTGAAATGTGAATTTCTCGATTGAAAATGGCGAAATAATTAGCAAAATCTATGACAAGAGAGATGTTTTTAATTTCGGCATTGCTAATTATCCCCACTTGGATGGGGATGTATCCCGAGCAACTTCTTATGGGGTGTATGTATCTCAATTTATTCGTTTTTCAAGAGGTTGTACTCGAGTTGAGGACTTTAATATTCGTAATCGTTGCATAACTAAAAAGCTACTCAATCAGGGTTACCGTTACAATAAACTTCGTAAAACCTTTGCAAAATTTTATTATCGTAACACTGTTCTTCTTTCCAAATATAAAAGTAATTTAAGGACTCTTCTGCGACAAGGACTATCACAACCTGACTTCTATGGTGATGTGATTTATAAACTTCGTAAGATTCTTGGTCATGATCACTTTCATACTGTCTTTGTTAAACTTGTTAAAAAGTTTATCAAAAGAGGTTATGACCCTATCATTTTGCAACGTACTGCATGCTTGGTGGTGGACCCATTTACAGTTCGCCACTATGCTTTCCTCCTTAATTGTACGATGACCGGACAGGCTGTGGACCCTATGATGACGCCTACCTAAAGTACATTGGGACGGTGGCGTTTGATGTTTGTCTATGATCTTTCTTGTCGTGCCCTTAATGGTTTATTCTCTTGTTGCTCTGGTTTCTGCCAAGTCAATGAGTATCCTCATTGTGGCTTTCTAGGCTATTGTTTTTTTTGTATTAAATTAACACGAGAATATTTGTGTTTTGCTTAAATTGCCTATTGATGCTGCCTTGTTGGTTAGAGATTAGATCATGGCGGGGATTTCTTTATTTACACTGTCCTGTTTTAATGGGATGACAGTAGGGTAAGTGTGAGTTTTGGTGCACCCTAGAACCGGTTTAAACCCCCAGTGGCCTACTTTGCCACTGACCGTTCAAAGGCGGTAGCCCTATTGTCAACCCTTTTGTGTTTGTGATGTCGTTTGTATTTATTATTACTTTTGCCTTCTTGTTTGTCTGTTTGCGTGTTTGTGTCTGTGTTTTGTGGTTGACTGTCCTCATTGAATGCTAATTTCCCTGTCCGATCTTTTTATATTTCTTTATCATCACACAAGGCATTAACTTTCATAACTACAAGATATATGTCGAAGTGATGTCAACATATCAAGTAGAAATGATATAGTCTGCAAAAATACACGTGTACATACGACTGTATTTTTCATCGAAATATGTAACGTGTAGACTAAAAACAATATAGAAAAAAAAGTTTTCTGTGGAACACTAGACACCGATAGTTAAATTCTATGAAGTATTCTAGAAGTGTAAGCCTGGTAATAGCAATAGTAGTGTTCTCATCATATCTAGGTATATTTAGAAGACGGAAATGGCCAAACTATGTTATGTGTACATGTTTAACCTCTGCAGCAATATAATATCATCTACTAAATCAAACGCCTTTTATATATCATGAAATACTGTAGTATTGTATCAAACTGAAACGCATGTATTTGATTTGTGTTTAGTTTATAACCACTGCAAAATATCAAGTATCTATTAACCTAATGTATTAACGTTGACGAAAATATTGGAAAATGTGTATTACCAAAAGGAAATATTATGATCGGAATATGTTATTGCAATATACTACTGGATCCCTTCCCACCCCACCCCACCACACCCCACCCCACCTCCACGCCTATTACATCTAGTTAGGTGAATTAGTAATATGTATATAGCACGGTTACGAAATACAAGTTGATAAACGAAGGTATGTTCGAATAATTAGTTCAATTCACCAAAGTTTATCGTTTATTAAGAATTAAATATGTTTACATAGTTTCCATAATTTGCCATTGTTAAAAACTATATTCTCGATTGAATTTCAATTTCAAATCATATTTACCTGAAATATTCGGCGTGTGGGTAGGGCGCCATTAGTCACCCCGGACCCAGGACCGCCACGACCATCAGGATTTCCTTCCAGCAGGTTGTATCCCACACCGATATACTCTAACCGAGTACCCGATACATTCACAGCCAATAGGGAAACTGTTAAAGAAGAATATTGCAAATTTCGGTTAGCAACTTAATAAATAAACGAAAACGTTAGGCAGCATTAATAGGCAATATAAGTATAACACAAAGATGATCATATATATATATATATATATATATATATATGACTATACAATAGTCTAGTAAGTCACAAGGACACAATACAAGATTTGAGTCTAACGTCAAACGTTACTGACTTCTCAGGATTTAAGTAGACGTCATCATAGGGTTCACAATCTGTTCGGTCATCACTATTTAACTGGTGTTTATAAAGCCCGTTATTAGACGAGTTGGATAAAATCAATTTCGGCGAGGATGTGTTAAGAAATGTCACACGATTTCCGTAATCCTATGTTTTTAAAGGTGGAAATCCAGTATGCAAAGGAGATTGCAGACCTATCTGAACGAAACATACTTTGCGAGGAATAAGCCTTCATTTGCATATTAATTACACTAGTATATTATTGTTAATAAATAATGAAGGTGATCCCTTGTAAGCAACAAAAACACAAACAAGAGAAAAAAGTAGCAGACTCGGTTTTATTGAGTCTGTTCATGAGAGGTTATAAGATGCAACACCTCTCACGCCTCCTAGTACCGGCGTCTGTTCATGAGAGGTTATAAGATGCAACACCTCTCACGCCTCCTAGTACCGGCGTCTGTTCATGAGAGGTTATAAGATGCAACACCTCTCACGCCTCCTAGTACCGGCGTCTGTTCATGAGAGGTTATAAGATGCAACACCTCTCACGCCTCCTAGTACCGGCGTCTGTTCATGAGAGGTTATAAGATGCAACACCTCTCACGCCTCCTAGTACCGGCGTCTGTTCATGAGAGGTTATAAGATGCAACACCTCTCACGCCTCCTAGTACCGGCTGAAGCGACATTTCATAGCACTCTCACATCGCAAGCAATGTGAACAAATAAACACGCAATATTTACCTCGTGTAGTTGTGATTAACGTAGTTGGTTGTGGGGTAGTTGTGGTTGTTGTTGTTGGTGTTGTTGGTGTTGTTGGTGGTGGTGTTGTTGGTGGTGTTGTAGTTGTTAGTGGTGTTGTCGGTATTGTTGTTTTATGGACGTGTGTGGTAGTCGAAGGTGTGGTCGTAGTTTCCATTGAAGTTGTTGCCGTTGTTTTCAGAGTAGTGGTGGGATACGTCACTGTAGTTGTGGTGCTAACAGTTGTCATGGAATGCTGGTTTTGTGTAGCAGCTGGTACTGTGGCAGTTGTTACTGTGTGTAATTACGTCAACTTTATTTTACATCCACAATTAATAACGAACATAATCATTTTTCATGCGTCTACATTTAATACCATGTAGAGTCACTTTACATGCATTATATACAATGCCTTTCTTAGATCGTTATCGATTTATTTAAATCAGATAACAATTCTAAAACATGGCTTGATGTATCTCCTTAAAGCTACTATATCTATATTTACGGCTAGTGGTTATGGATGGATGGGTATGGATGAGTGGATGGGTGGGTGGGTGGTGGAGTTGGTGAGTTGGTGGGATTCGTGGGTGGGCGGGCGGAGTGAAGGAAGGAGGGAAGCAGGGAGGGAGGGGATTATTGGATTGTATGTATGTGCGTGTGCGTGTGTGCGTGCGTGCGTGCATGCATGCATGCATGTATAACATACTTAAATCTACGATAGCTATGCTTAAGTAGCATGATATACTTATAAAGAGTAATAGGTGTGTTTTGGGCTGGTTTTAATTTCTCATTCTACCGTAACATGACCCTAAAACCATATAGAAAGTGAGTAACTTATAACCTGACATCATTTTTAATCCGTCGTTTGATGTATCTTCATTGAAAAAACACTTCCGAATAATTGAGAAATATTATGTTCGACACAGGATTCGAAGTCGAGACTTATGGCTATATATATAATCTTATTAAGTCGGTAATAAAACACTAGGGTACCAAGTGATTCTGCTACATCTATAGACCATTAGTGGTCATTTTCCTGTCAAAGCTTTGTGCATGAAATAGAAATTTAAGATGAAATGTTTAATGGAATTCGATTCATCATGAATCATTAGGAGAAACCGCGGTGAATATTTGATATGTATGCTATTTTGAAAGAGTTATTTGCTTTATTTATTAAATGTATTATTAAATCTTAAATATGACCGCCATGAAAAGAAAACAAAGACATATAATCAGCCAAATAGGATAAACAAACAAGAATATTACTGACGCAGTTAAAGAAGAGAATATCTCTATACGAATACCGACTCGGTATGCAAATAATTAAAATCTATAAAGATATAGTTTAAACTTGTATACTCAGGGCAAAAATACTATAAAAGAATACATTCAAACTACCAAAACATTATATAACTATGATTATTATATAACCTATAAATAGACGCGTTTTCATTGGCTAAAAAGTAATTTTTTAGAAAAAATATCTAGCGATATTGACCTGTTTTTTTTATATTGACCTGTTTTTTTGATATTGACCTGTTTTATATAATTGTTTTTTTGATATTGACCTGTTTTATATAATTGTAAATTGAGGTTTATATAATAAAACAGTTATGGACTTTTCAGCTGTTATACATGATGTTGATATGTACCAAAAAATCATTATTGACCTCGGCTATCGCCTCGGTCAATAATGATTTTTTTGGTGCATATCACATCATGTATAACAGCTGAAAAGTCCATAATTGTATAATATCAAACGCTGAAGGAATAAGGAACAACGTTTAGATCATACGAATTGTACAGACAAAGTATGCAAAGTCCGTACATGGCAGTGTGTGCATTTAGAAAATAATGTTCACCAATTCTTGAACAAATCATAGAAGTAACTGACCTTTTAACAATAACGCAAGGATATAATTAATGGTAAACATGCAACATTTCCCATAATGTAACACTACACCCATATCAACATCATATTTGAAATTAACCTTAAATCTCTTGATTCTATAAACTCTTCTGGCTTCGGTAACCTTTCTTCGAGGGTTAATCGGTTATTATCTGTATACTCAAAACTAGTATAGTCTCAATTTCTTGAGCAAACGTATACCACGCACATAACATGACAAAGACAAGAATAGTCATATGTTAAAATTTCATGTTGTTTTTTGAGCATTTACATATTTTTGATCGACATGCTATTAGTAAACATTATGGAAGGAAACTTAGGTTATTAGTTATTTTTCGACGACCTGGTTTCAGTGGAAATTATTCTTGTTTCACCGTCATTTTAAAGACATATAAGATCATCATATCGTGCAGCACTACAGGGTCGTATGTCATGCTTGGTACATTTAATAACAAGGTCCGGACTTCGCGTTGTGACTTCCATTATGTATTGGTACAGTCCGAATAATTACACATTCATAATACGCTATGAATACGCTATATACACTGGTCAAAATTGCTAACCGGTCATTTTATTATTTGGAATATTATATCAAATATTGTATATTTTGAGTTGATATTTCATACAAATAAATATGAGCAGCAAACAAAACAATCAATACACTTTGTAACTTCAAAATCCGCACTTCCGGTCTCGTGGCTTATTTTGGCGCGAAATCGCATTATTCTCCCGTGCTGCACGAGGTAAGATTTGAACATGTGTTTGTGTTCTCGGAATTGTTTATCGTTTCAATCCCAAACAAAAACTTACTAAAAATTAAATAAAAAATGCGTCGCATGACAACGGAAGAGCGTGGACGGGCCGTCGGTATGATTATTGCTGGTACTTCGATTCGGCAGTTAAAGGACATTGCGTAATTTGTTCATTTTTATTAATTTATTTAATCGATTTTCTACGTTTTATTTTCTCTTTTTCAAGTCCAGTATTGTGTATTATAATATTCCTCATCCTTCCGGCAGGTTAGTTTATTCATAAGTTTACTTGTCTGTCCGTCCGTCCGTCTCTTCGTTTGTTCGTTCGTACATGATTCTGTCTAACCATGTTCATTATTTCTGAAAAAGTCGCAAGCATGAGTTGTTTTATATGTATAGGTAGCCAGAACAGTCAACAGAATTTTTTCAACAATTCACGACCTTTGGCTCAAGTACAATCGCACCGGAAGTGTTGATGACCTTCACCGAAGGCCAAAAAGACATGTGACAACGCAGCGTCAAGATCGCTACATCCTTGTAACACACCTTCGTAATAGAAGAATAACAGCGACTGATACTGCCAGACGTTTAATAGGCGTCCATAATAGAAACTTGAGTGATCAAACAGTACGAAATCGACTACGGATCATGGGATTGAGAGCGAGAAGACCTTTTGTGGGATTAGTATTGACTGGAAGACACCGGCGAATTCGTCTTCAGTGGGCCAGAAGGCATTTGAGGTTCACCAGAGCAGACTGGGCAAATGTCGCCTTTACAGATGAGTCCAGATTTAATCTTCAGAAGTCCGACGGTAGAGAGCGAATTTATCGACGACTTGGGGAACGATATTCGGATAATTGCGTCAACGAAAGATCTCATTTTGGAGGAGGGTCAGTGATGGTTTGGGGAGGTATTAGTTTGCACACTAAAACTGATATGGTGGTTGTTCGAGGAAACCTGAACGCAGACCAATACCAGCAACAAATACTTCGACCAACGCTTATTCCCCATATTCGCGCTAACCGTGGGATGACATTCATGCAAGACAATGCACCTTGCCATACTGCAAGAACTACCCGTCAGCTACTTCAGGGCAACAACATTCGAACAATGGAGTGGCCGCCATGTAGTCCGGATTTAAATCCAATCGAACATGTGTGGGACGAAATCGACCGTCGTGTGCGACAGTTACCAAGGCAACAACATATTGCTGACCTCACAAGGGACATAGTCAATGTTTGGAATAACATACCTCAGCGTTTTCTACATAACTACATAAATTCCATGCGACAACGCTGTTTAGCTGTTGTACGCGCAAACGGCGGTCATACGCGATTCGATTTTTGTAAATTTTGAAATTACTGGTATCTATGAATTTCGATAAAATAAACTTCTTTGAAATTCATAAAATACTTTGCTTTACTGATGTGATTACTTATAGAACATTTTTCAATACATTTATTTCCAATTTCACATATATTATTTTTTTCTGAGACAAATAAATAAGAAAATAACAAGTGATCGGTTAGCAATTTTGACTAGTGTATATATATATATATATCCGTTTCGTATAGTGTTTTTTCAGTACTTCCATTTGTTAACTACTTAAATAGTCCCTATTATTAAATGTCTTAGGTTCACAAAGTATAATAGTATATAGACACTTTCAAATGTCCAAACCTAAAAATATTATGTAACGCTGAACAACTGCCCTACCATACTAGCTTCCATAGTATAGTTTAATTTATCCCACACACTGTCTTAGGCTTCGGGGATCCATCTTGTGGATACAAGTGAAACTGACTCTCAAGCCCGAACCACCGACTCTCGACTCTGCTCGACTTCCCGTGCGCTGAGTCTTATATTAGAAGATTACCCACTGTACTTTTCGGCAGTTAATATATAGGGTCCTATAGAAACCACAGCTACCGAACGCAATGATATCGTAGGTCCGCACTGTACTGCAAACAAGGACTAGAAAATACAATGAGAGAGACAAAAAACAACAGAAAGGGTGGTGAAGACAGGGTTACCGACTTGGAACGGTCAGTAGGCAATAATGCCTACTGGTTAGCTTGAATCGATTTTATATGCGCACAATCCTCGCTATTATCCTGTCTTCAGCGCCCAAATAGACAAGACAGTGTAAACAAAACTACATCCCATCAAAAGGAATTCTCTAACAGTAAAGTCCACATCCAGAGAAACTAACTAAAGGTACACATACAAAATAATAAACATCTCAGGATGTATCCAGAATCGTACTGAACAACCATAGTAGTTGCAGCTAAAGAGAAAACCAATATAGGGTACGACCGGAAAACCCGAGGGACGAAAGCTCATGCACCCACCTCCCTTAGTTGGGGTTTCAGTAGGTACAATCATAGAGTCCCAAGAGGTAGTCCAGTCATCGCACAAGTGAAAAGTGAAGCGTTATGACTGACTGTAGAGGGGTCAATCAGTCATGCCCCACATATAGACATCGACCTGTGTAGCTACAGGTTAACGCCATGGTGATTGCATCATTGTATGCATACATTACCCACAAGACACATCGGCGAATGGTCTCACCTAATATGGCAATACCTCGTCACTCCCAGAATTCATGGTTTTCCAGAAACTTCCAGAGAAACTAAGTTTAAAGCAAGTAAACAATAACAGGTGTTCAGATGATTAACCACCGAGTAACTGACAGTTTTTAGAAAACTCCCATTGCATGATTAAATATGATACAGATTAACAGGGGTGTACTTTAACTCTGATTGTGTTACATTTATAAACTGTTATTAGGTTAAGTACAATGGCGAGGCTGTAGTGTTACATTTCCGTCTGTACTAAGATGAAATATTTTGATTAATTAAAATATTTCTAACTGAGTATTTCAATACAATTAAACATAATCTGCGCTGCTAATGTTCATCACTGTGATTTCTGCATAGCGTTCATATATATTTCTATTATTGCAAAACGTCTGTCTAAATCAGTAAATATAACACTAAATGAGTTACTCTATATTTTCACATATTAACCCAACTAAACGAGTTTTTTCTCTAAGGTCAATGATAATCCATCGTTCGCTGCAGCCACTTCGCTCCGTCATAATATGGTTAGGCTCCATCCAACGTACAATGTCAGATCCGGTGATCATCCGAGAATTGTTGAGTCTTACGTCACTCAGGATACCTCGATTTTCGAAATTGTTTACTGCTTAAATAATTCCGATAAACGCAGTTCCCCTTTAACTTTTCGTACGCGTATCTATTTACCATTTCAAGGTCAATACACTCCTGCTGCCAAGTACAAGATAAGTCACTGATGTTTATTAGACCCTCCTATCTTGATAACGCTTGATGTTATGTCCAATTACCGATAGATGAATTATACCGTATCTTCTTTATAAACAAAATACATGAATACATCGGATACAAGTCCACGCACTAAAGGTTATCTATTGATTATAGCTACAAACTCCAAATATGAACACGTGCACGTTTAATATTGTTGCACATACGGTTCTAACGTCACCGTATCAACATCAATTGATGATGTCGACAGTTCAATTTATGAACTTCCACGACGTGTCTGTCGTTTCTTCAAATGCATGGTTCCCCTTTAATATCTCACTATTGAAGATATTGTTTTTAGCAGACGTAATATTTCACACCTTCATACAGGTAACCATACCTATACCTATCTTGCTATTACATTCCCCAATTAAAATCATCTTGTTCTTGTGCTTATCAATAATGCCAGAATAAAGATATCTAAACCCATTAATTTATCATTTTAGTCTGATGATGTTTTTTCTGTTAGGTGTTATCATTTATATTCGATTCATACCAGATTTAGCATTTAAAGGCATACGAGACAAGTACTGAATTGTTCGTATCTGCAACGTATTCAACTTTGCAGCCAGCTATTCTCGGAACCCATAATCGTGCACATCTTTTATACATTTTTGAATGTATCTATTATATCGCAAAATGAAAACATGATATTTATTTACAGCCTTACTCAAAGTATTCAACTGCTCATGTGTATAATTCCATTTTAGGTAAAGTGAAAACTTATCCATACTTCACCGGAAAACACTATACTCAATGCCAATTGACTTATTAACTTGAATTATTTTGCATTTATTATTACTTATTATTATTGCCTTCTTGTTTGTCTGTTTGCGTGTTTGTTTTTGTGTTTTGTGGTTGACTGTCCTCCTTGAATGCTACTTTCCCTGTCCGATCTTTTTAAATTTCTTTTGACATTATGTTACTGATGCCGCATAGTTATCATATCATATACAAAGCAATTTTGTGTTGTTTTGTTTTCCGAAAAATATATTATTCTTCAAATATTATCATTCTGGCAAACTATTTTTGTTCGGACTTGTGGACTCATTTCCCCATTATAATGTTATCCTATTGGATACACCCTTCTCCAGTATCTAACTGGCAGTAAATTATGTATTGCACTATTTATATATTCAGTTAAAAGGCAGTCATGTAGAGATAATATCTGATTTCTATTGCTAATAATGTATTATACAAAACTTGTATACTCCCATTGAAACTATGTTGTTCAAACATTGTTCAGCATAATAATTGTCTTTATTTTCATTTACAAAAAGATAACGTAACCACCGAGATTATTTTAAGACTGCAAATATCCTTTAAATGCAGTTTATATACTCACTCGTATATTTAATTTTAGAAATAAATTTTACATACCCAATTCAAAATAAATTTAAGTTTTCTAAACACTATTCATCCATATTGAATTGTTTCGGAATAATTGGAAATAATTATTTTCTTATTTAATTAACATTTTCTCATATTTGATATTAAATTCTCAACAAGGTAGCTTATGCATTTTTCTTACTAATTTGGTGCTTACACAAATAATTCTGGTATTATTCTCGCCTTGGATATATAAATCCGAATTTTCAAATTTCACTTTTTCCGTTTCCATAGCCGCTTAAATTTGAATTGTCAATAAATGTCCATGAAGTCGTCGAGCTCCTAACAATGTAAATGGATCCTAAGTCACGGCAACCAAATCAAGCCATGTAGCACTACGGGGTCGTATGCCAAGCTTGGTACATTTAATAACACGGTCCGGACTTCGCGTTGTGATTTCCATAATTTATTGGTACATATAAAACAGTCCGAATAATTACACATTCATAATACGCTATGAGCAAGTAAACAATAACAGGTGTTCAGATGATTAACCATCGAGTAACTGACAGTTTTTAGGAAATTCCCATTGCATGATTAAATATGATAGAGATTAACAGGGGTGTTCTTTAACTCTGATTGTGTTACATTTATAAACTGTTAAGGTTAAGTACAATAGCGAGGCTGTAGTGTTACAATTGCAGTGAAGTTGTTTGTAAGTGTATTTCTTGATCTGTCAATTGTGTTCAGTATTTTTACAGCACACTTTGAAAATACACACTAACTCCATAATCTGAATCCATTGTATATAGTGTTTCCCGAGAATTTTACCATATCAAGCATCATGTTTAATAATATAAAGAGAAAAACGGTAATCTTGACAGTTTTCACTTACATATTTGTAAATTAATATAAATAATTATTGGAATTACTCAAAGCAAAATGTTTTTGCAAATAACTAGTTTGTGTTATATCGCACCAAAACTATATTGAAAGCTTTGGTAATATAACGATGGCGCTATTTCTTAATTATATGCAAGCTATTTTAAAGTAATATTTGAGGTGCTAATGTTAATGGTTGATACATATTCCATGACAGTGGTATGTCACTTCAAGCGTGTCGTGTGTCCCTCTAACATATACAGTGGAGTAAACAATGCATATCCCAGTAAGCCTCTCGAACCTCTATTGAAACAACTTATGCTGAACTGTTATAAGTATAGTATTTTATCACATAACATGCGGTGTGGGAGTGTAATAACACCATTCAATATTTTCGATATTCCACTAGTGGAATAACATAACGTTAATGACGTCATGGACGTCACGTTAATGTACGTTTTCTGACGTAATGCGACGTTATAAGTTATGTGATAAATAGAAACTAACATTCGTTCTCATTCATTATTGAATTTATTAAACTCGTTAGCAAAAATGATATAATGCTCGGCAAGGTACTCGAATTATATCATTTTGCCAACTCGTTTAATAAATTCAATAATGAATGAGCACTCATGTAAGATCCTCTATTTATTACATACGTGTACGTAATTTTATGAAGAAACTAATATGTTTATGAAAACTTAACTTACTTAGATCTTCCTCTGGTGGATTGCCTGGACACGTTTGTATTTGTATTTGAGAATCGTTTTTGACGTAGCCTAACTGAAAATGCAACGGTTTTTATCTGTTATATCAGTATCACACTGTATTGACGTTCATAAGTTAGGAACTGGCGTTCATAAGTTAGGAACTTACGCTGCAGTGGATAATCTGGGTTAGTTAAAGGGACACTGTCCGTAAGTAAGCAGATAGGGAGCATAACCAAATAACTGTCTGACTTTTATTCAGTGAAATATATACACGAAAACATGAGCATAGACACTAAGAATTCTGTAGTAATACATTCGTGAGTTTGAAAAAAAAAAGCTTAAATTATTATTTGTAAATAAAGTGGGACCCACCGTATTTACCTTTTCTGCGATCACGTGACTTCCATTAGCGCATTAGGTTTTGACCATAGTATTTAGTGCGTAATATGTATAGCCCGCTTAGCTCAGTTGGGAGCTAGGTCGACCACTTTACGTTCACTATTATTACCGCGATTGTAATTTTAGTTTGGGATGCGAGTTCAAACGCCCGAAATGGTTTCTCTTTTTTTTTTGTACCGCGATTGAATTCCGTCAAACAATCCTGCTTTAATTAGTAAATATTCAGTAATGTTTGGTGTGTAATGTGTGCGAACATAATTAGTGTGTGTTTTATAAGCTAAAAGTTACGGACAGTGTCCCTTTAATAACCTACTTAGTTACATGATCGATATTTTGAAAATGAACTTATTATTTTGTTCACATTGTATATCATAAAAATTAACTGCATGTCCATGACTTTCGTCCTTTTGTGGTAGTGTCTGCGCTGCGTATTTAGACGATTGCAGCACCTTTTGCTCTGCAGCATACGTACATATGGCACTTTTCTCTCTTGTTTGTGGGTGTTACTTCCAAGGGATTCCCTTTTTTTGTATGTAATGCCGCGTTTGACTGACCTTGCACTAAATACCATAGAAGTCAAACTATAGGCGATATCATATACATGCTGCAGAACAAAGGAATTGGTTTTTGTTTTAAGACGGAGCGAATGTGGCCTTACTTTGTATGCTATTGAGAAACGAACCCTGACATAGTTCTAAGATAAAAAGACAATGGAAATTACATATCATATGGATACTTACTTCCTACTTGATAGATGTGTTGTTATACTGAACTTACCTGATGCTCACTTTGTATAGCAAAGAAATATCCATGTCCTTGATTCCCAACCAACGGTTTGCAATCAAACTCGTACATAAATCCGAGTGTCTCTGCTGTGTCTGTAGACGCTTTTAGTACTTTTTTCTCCACATTATAGTTACACAGACATGTATAATCTGCCGCGACGTGTGTTATCAGAAGCAATGTGCTTATTAAGTAAAGGTGGCGAAGCATGTTGACGCTGCAATAAAATTCGTGCGATCATAATAATGTCAGTTAGCAGAAACACAAATTCAACAAATGCGATTTTGAAAGTTATTGTAAGTACAGTTTTGTAGTGTGATCCGACTTGCAGAACCTCAAACTGCTATGCCTGTGTTTGACGTAATCAAGACGCCGTCTCAAGCTCTAAACAAACCGTCATGTTCATTGTTTATGTAAAATATCCAATACAAGTTTAACATTGTGCCATTCACACACACACAACACACACGCACGCACGCACGCGCACACACACACACACACACAAACACACACAGTGATGAACAGATTCAAATTTGTGTAAGTAAATAATCCAGTGCAAAGTCTCATAAAAGCAGAAAAGAAAGTAAACAATATAATGCCGCGTCAAGCAAAAAAACGTCCTTAGCGTTATTATAGTTTGAAAATTTAGATTTTTGCACATTTATATTGGAAATCATGTAAGAAGTTACATGCGAAAAGATTTAACTAAATATTTCAAATAAAACCGGACCTATGCATTATTGAAAGAAACACTGTCATCGGATGTCTAATGTTGTGTATCTAGATCTACCTATTTCCCCAAAAAAGTATTAACTATTTATCTTGTTATAATGTTTATTTCTGACAATTGAAATATCATTGATACGACACTGCTCCATATTAACATTGATGATTAAGATACACAGAATGTTCATACAAAGAAATGTTTACAATTTGAAGTAAGTGGGACCGAAACTTCTGAAATATATATAGACAATAACAAACAAATAAAAGTTGTCAAACCATTTTCAGGCGTATTTTGTAAATAAACACATGCGAACAACAGGCCACACTTCATTTGCAAGCGCAATCCAACGTTATAAGGAAATATAAAAATATCGGACAGGGAAAGCAGCATTCAAGACGACAGTCAACCACAAAACACAAAAACAAACACGCAAACAGACAAACGAGAAGTCAAAAGTAATAAAAAATGCAAACGACATCACAAACACAAAAGGGTTGACAACAGGGCTACCGCCTTTGAACGGTCAGTGGCAACAAAGGCCACTGGGGGTTTAAACCGGTTCTAGGTTGCACCAAACCTCACACTTACCCTACTGTCATCCCATTAAAACAGGACAGTGTAAATAAAGAAATCCCCGCCATGATCTTATCTCTAACCAACAAGGCAGCATCAATAGGCAATATAAGTAAAACACAAATATGCTCGTGTAAATATAATACAAAAAAAAACAATAGCCTAGAAATGACTTGGCAGAAGCCAGAACAACAAGAGAACAAACCATTAAGGGCACGACAAGAAAGATCATAGACAAACATCAAACGCCACCGTCCCAATGGGCTTTAGGTAGGCGTCATCATAGGGTCAACAGCCTGTCCGGTCATCGTACAATTAAAGAGGAAAGCAAAGTGGCGAACTGTAAAAGGGTCCACCACCAAGCACGCAGTACGTTGCAAAATGATAGGGTCATCACCTCTTTTGATAAACTTGTTAACAAGTTTAACAAAGATAGTATGAAAGTGATCATGACCAAGAATCTTACGAAGTTTATACATCACATCACCATAGAAGTCAGGTTGTGATAGTCCTTGTCGCAGAAGAGTCCTTAAATAACTTTTATATTTGGAAAGAAGATCAGAAATATAAAAAGATCAGACAGGGAAATTAGCATTCGAGGAGGACAGTCAACCACAAAACACAGAAACAAACACTCAAACAGACAAACAAGAAGGCAAATGTAATAATAAATGCAAACATTAAAACAGGACAGTGTAAATAAAGAAATCCCCGCCATGATCTAATATCTAACCAATAAGGCAGCATCAATAGGCAATATAAGTAAACCACAAATATGCTCGTGTAAATATAATACAAAAACAAAATAGCCTAGAAAGCCACAAAGAAGGTACTGAATGACTTGGCAGAAGCCAGAGCAACAAGAGAATAAACCATTAAGGGCACTACAAGAAAGATCATAGACAAACATCAAACTCCAGCGTCCAAATGGGCCTTAGGTAGGCGTCATCATAGGGTCCACAGCCTGTCCGGTCGTCGTACAATTAAAGAGGAAAGCATAGTGGCGAACTGTAAAAGAGTCCACCACCAAACATGCAGTACGCTGCAAAATGATAGGGTCATAACCTCTTTTGATAAACTTTTTAACAAGTTTAACAAAGATAGTATGACAGTGATCATGACCAAGTATCTTACGAAGTTTATAAATCACATCAACATAGAAGTCAGGTTGTGATAGTCCTTGTCGCAGACGAGTCTTTAAATTACTTTTACATTTGGAAAGAAGATAAAGCCTACATTACGTCAATGTTTTATCTCTGGAACTCGGCAGCACTAATTCGTATACTCCAGTTCATTCTACTGAGGATGATTGTGTTTCCATACATATCACTCGGTGCTCTACTTTCAAGACTGGGGTAGACGAAAAGCAAAACAAACTGCTAACTACGTACTGGATTCCTAAATTACATAAACATCCGCATAAAATAGTTAGCTTTATTTCGAATTCTAGAGCCAGCACCACCACAAACATCTACAAGCGTTCAACTTCATGTATTACTTCCGGTAAAGATCACGTTAAACAATATTGTACTAAAACTCTGGGATTAATTTATTTTGGTCGATTAAAGATTTCAGGAGACGTTCTAGATACAATTTGCAATAAACGTCATGTTTCAACTAGAAGTACTTATGACTTCTCTACACTATATACAACCTTACCATATCACCTTATCAAAGATAAGCTTATTGTTCATTTTAAAAAAATCTTTCGCTAGAAAAAAACTACATGTTTGACCGGTAACAATATTAAAGAGTTTTTTACTAAGGGCGGTTTAAATAATTACACTATGTGGACTTCTCAAAAAGCTTGTGAAGCACTCATTTCCCTATTAGATAATATTTTCGTTAAGTGTGGAACTACCGTTTATAGACAAATTGTTGGTATCCCTATGGGTACGAACTGTGCACCTCTTGTCGCAGATTTGTTTTGTATTGCTATGAAAGAAATTATTTCATGTTTTAATCCGATACCCGTACAGATGTAGTAATTGAAGCCTTTAATGACACGTCTCGGTATTTGGATGATATATTGGACATTGACAATTGTTTCTTTTCTACTATGGTTAATAACTTATATCCTAGAGAACTTCAACTCAACAAAGCTAACATTTCTGATACTGGCGTTTCTTTTCTTGATTTACATCTCTCTATTGAAAATAATTAATATAATAATTAGTAAAATCTATGACAAAAGAGATGACTTTAATTTTGAAATTGTTATTTATCCCCATTTAGATGGGAATCTTTCCCTCAACTAATTCGTTTCTCTAGAACTTTTATTCGTGTTGAGGTCTTTAATATTCGTAATATTTGTATAACTAAAAGGCTACTCCAGTTGGGATACCGTTGCCATAAATTTCGGTTATGACCCTATCATTTTGCAACGCACTCGATGTTTGGTGGTGGACCCTTTTACGGGTTTCCATTATGCTTTCCTCTTTGATTGTGCGATGACCGGACAGATTGTGGACCATCCTGAGGTGTTTGTCTTTTATCTTGTCTTGTCGTACCTTTAACGGTTTATTCTCTTGTTGCTCTGGCTTCTGTCAAGTTTTTGAGTACTTACTTTGTGACTTTCTGGGCTTGTCTTTTTATATTATATATATATGATCATTTATGTGTTTTACTTTTATGGCTATAAATGCTGCCTTGTTTGTTAGAGAATTTAACCTGGTGGGGATCTTTATTTGCACTGTCCCGTTTATTGGGATGACAATAGGGTAATAGTGAGGTTTGGTGTACCCTAGAAAATGGTTTAAACACCCCACCCACCCACCCCATCGGCCCCTTTTGTTGCCACTGACCGTTCCAAGGCGGTAGCCCTATAAACCCTTTTGTGTTTGTGATGTCTTATTTTGGCTTTTATTCATCTTTAAATGTGTTCCTTTTTTTCTGTGTGTGTTTGTGGTTGACTATCGTCCTTGAATGTTACTTTTCCAGTTCGATTTTTATATCTACTTTTACGATCCAAATAAAGTATCTTTTTGAAACGAATCATTCTACTGACAACAAATTGAGATATAACTATTTGCTTTTAGATCAAATGTTAGAGATAAAAGTAAAAGTGTAATCATAAATAAGTTAACTTGTTAAGGTTCCTCTAAACCCCCTAAATGAAAAAGAAAGTAAATTTAGTTTTATATGTGATTTTGTTGGAGTTTGTGCATGTTTTGCATATCGTTTTAAGCGTCTTCGAACCAAGAAAAATGTAATCGTAATTATATCCTCATATTCCATCATACAACGGAATCTCAATTTATTTTTATTTTACGTCTTTGGACAAACTAATTATGAAGAAGTCAACTTCAATGTCTACCTCAGGCAGTGCCATTTGAATTTTGTCAAAATTTAATGTCGCAATAACCATAATTTATAAAACTAAAACACCTATATTTTCAAACATATTTACAATTTGGGCCTATTTGTATGCCTATTTTTATATATTCACGTGCATGCTTGCACGGGATATTAATGAGGTTTGACAGCTGGATATGAGTACGGTTTTATGAATGTTTCATGCGGATCGGGAGGCGATCGCATAAGCAACCAACTTAAGCTAGGTGAAACAATCCTATAGCTACCTTGCTTTGTCAAATGCTGTATAGAAATCGTCCATATACAGAAGAAAATTGCAATATATTATCATATTTTTTCGCGATTTCGGAAGTGCCAAATAACATACGAATAACATACACCGGAAATTATAACCGAAAGAGTAGGTCCCAGGTTGCAGGTGCACGTCGTAAATGTGAAAATATTAAAGGATGTAGTAACTGTGTAATATTTATAGAAAATTAGGATGCGTATGATCTTAAATAAACATGGAAATAGAAAACTTTATTAAAATTGAGAAAACCTCCCCATCTTACTCGATGAGTTTGAGAAGACTATTTCTGGCGCAAGAATACAATTTCGTCAAAACAGAGGTAAGCCAGAAAACTATTGTAAAAAAACGTCGGCGAACCTATAAATAAAGCGGCATCTCATGGCGATCAATGAACAGTATTGACGGTATGGTTAAATATAACAAGAATGATATATTACATGTTCATCTTTTACTAGAAACTTCACTTAAACGCGTGTATTTGGTTAATATGCATCACCACTGTCTAGGTCAAAAAATGGCGACATGCAGTCCTACACGAGGTCACTTTCGAGGTCAAAATACGTAACGTTATATTAGTTGGCATGGAATTTTGGGCTTGGCACAGCCTTCAGTATATCAAAACAGAATTATTTTCATTATGAATTTTCATTTATTTCTCATTTTGAAGTAACTTGAGATTCCGTCGTATGATGCCCAAATTACGGTTACATTATTATTTTCAAAATCTTAGTTCGAAGATGCTTAAAATGATATGCAAAACGTGCACAAACTCCAACAAAATCACATATAAAACTATATTTACTTTCTTTTTCATTTAGGGGTTTAGAGGAACCTTAAAGTCAGATACAATAGTTTCAGAAATGTTGTTATCGTACAATAAAAGAGTAAATCTTAATCAGAAACTAAATATACATTTCCTTTCATTTTAGAAGTTTACCCAAGTGATTCTATACTCTCTAAAAAAAGAGTATGAGAGTGGACCTCTAACCCATTGTATATGACCCCAAGTGATTATATACCCTCTAACCCACTGTATATTAACGTAAGTGATTCTATACCCTCTTACCCACTGTATATGAAGATCAACAAGTGCCCGTCGACGTCTGTGTAAACAAGTAAATGTACAACGTGAAATAATTACAATACTTTGATAAATTCAGTAATGATCGCTCAAATTAGGATTCTATATAAAGACATAATTAGTAAAATAAATGGATATATACTTACACACAACGTGCCTTCTACATCAATGACTGTCCGCTTGTTTACATTTAAGAGTTACACACCTGATGAACCTTTATTGAGAGATAAGTAATCTTGTTATGTCTTCTTGATGACAGCATGGATATTCACCTTTGGCAAAACGTGTTCCTTCGTTACAAAGGTCGACAGATGCATTTAGAATAAGTCCTTAGAGTGACATTGGAATTGCGTATTTAACAGATTGTTTACGCATACAACATGAAACGCACGTCATACATTTGTTCTTTTAAAGGTTCACTTGAAGCAATAGCAAATTGTTTGCTGTTACCAGAGGTAACTCTGCTGTAACTCTGCTGAATAATATACACACTTATCTTTACTTAGACTGGCTGTCGTCTCAGTGGTCATAGTTTCTTTTAATAATTGCAAACATTACCAAAAATTTAAAATCCGAAATTTGCAACCAGTCTTTTTCTGAATAGTTCCGAACCACTAATGTTTAAAGCAAATATTTCAAAGGGTTGTCTGCGTGTTTGTTTCTGTGTTTTGTGGTTGACTGTCCTCCTTGAATGCTACTTTCCCTGTCCGATCTTTTTATATTTCTTTAATGCAGACTTTGATTTGATTCTGTTCTGTTTGATGATAGGTTGAGTTCTCTCTAATAGTATAATCATGAACAAACCTAAGGCCTGTCTAGGCTCTATTGTGCTGTGGTTGGCTAAAAGCACCAGGGGAATCTATACCAGACAACAAAACATATGTTTAGGAAGTAGAATGTTCAAGTACTGAATTGATTTCATATTTTACTGAGCAAATTTCCATACATTCAGGAACAGTTTTGCCAAATTTCAATTAATTCAGTGAGGTAGTGATATCTAAAATGTCAATGCTTTCTTCATCTGCAATGCTTATATAGACAGTTCAGTGAATAGAAAGGTAGTGATATCTAAAATGTCAATGCTTTCTTTATCTGCAATGCTTATAGACAGTGCAGTGAATAGAAAGGTAGTGATATCTAAAATGTCAATGCTTTCTTTATCTGCAATGCTTATAGACAGTTCAGTGAATAGAAAGGTAGTGTTATCTAAAATGTCTAATGCTTTCATCATCTGCAATGCTTATAGACAGTGCAGCGAATAGAAAGGTAGTGATATCTAAAATGTCAATGCTTTCTTCATCTGCAATGCTTATAGACAGTGCAGTGAATAGAAAGGTAGTGATATCTAAAATGTCAACGCTTTCTTCATCTGCAATGCTTATAGACAGTTCAGTGAATAGAAAGGTAGTGATATCTAAAATGTCAATGTTTTCTTCATCTGCAATGCTTATAGACAGTGCAGTGAATAGAAAGGTAGTGATATCTAAAATGTCAACGCTTTCTTCATCTGCAATGCTTATAGACAGTTCAGTGAATAGAAAGGTAGTGATATCTAAAATGTCAACGCTTTCTTCATCTGCAATGCTTATAGACAGTGCAGTGAATAGAAAGGTAGTGATATCTAAAATGTCAACGCTTTCTTCATCTGCAATGCTTATAGACAGTGCAGTGAATAGAAAGGTAGTGATATCTAAAATGTCAATGCTTTCATCATGTGCAATGCTTATAGACAGTGCAGTGAATAGAAAGGTAGTGATATCTAAAATGTAAATGCTTTCATCATCTGCAATGCTTATAGACAGTTCAGTGAATAGAAAGGTAGTGATATCTAAAATGTCAATGTTTTCTTCATCTGCAATGCTTATAGACAGTGCAGTGAATAGAAAGGTAGTGATATCTAAAATGTCAACGCTTTCTTCATCTGCAATGCTTATAGACAGTTCAGTGAATAGAAAGGTAGTGATATCTAAAATGTCAACGCTTTCTTCATCTGCAATGCTTATAGACAGTGCAGTGAATAGAAAGGTAGTGATATCTAAAATGTCAACGCTTTCTTCATCTGCAATGCTTATAGACAGTGCAGTGAATAGAAAGGTAGTGATATCTAAAATGTCAATGCTTTCTTCATCTGCAATGCTTATAGACAGTGCAGTGAATAGAAAGGTAGTGATATCTAAAATGTCAATGCTTTCTTCATCTGCAATGCTTATAGACAGTGCAGTGAATAGAAAGGTAGTGATATCTAAAATGCCAATGCTTTCTTCATCTGCAATGCTTATAGACAGTGCAGTGAATAGAAAGGTAGTGATATCTAATCTAAAATGTCAATGCTTTCTTCATCTGCAATGCTTATAGACAGTGCAGTGAATAGAAAGGTAGTGATATCTAAAATGTCAATGCTTTCTTCATCTGCAATGCTTATTGACAGTGCAATGCTTATAGACAGTACAATGCTTATAGACAGTACAATGCTTATAGACAGTGCAGTGCTTATAGACAGTACAATGCTTATAGACAGTGCAGTGCTTATAGACAGTACAATGCTTATAGACAGTGCAGTGCTTATAGACAGTGCAGTGCTTATAGACAGTGCAGTGCTTATAGACAGTGCTTATAGACAGTGCAGTGCTTATAGACAGTGCAGTGCTTATAGACAGTGCAATGCTTATAGACAGTGCTTATAGACAGTACCATGCTTATAGACAGTGCAGTGCTTATAGACAGTGCAGTGCTTATAGACAGTGCAATGCTTATAGACAGTGCTTATAGACAGTGCAGTGCTTAGGGGGCACTCCACAGTTTAATGTACATTTCTCAATCATCAAACACATGACACGCTCTTAGCCTGAATCCTTGAGCAAAAATAAATCACATCATCATTGCGTCATACATTTCTTAGAAGACAATAAAATTAACCATGTTTCCATACCAAATAGAAGTATCAAAAAGCATTTTCTGTACAACTTTAGTCCCATTTCTTTAAGATTACCCCACCCCTTAAAACATGCTAAAAATGCAATTTTAGCAATATTTCAAATGTCAATAAATAAAAATAAAAAATTTTCCTACACATATCAGGGTCATGTCTGCACTCATAATGCTCTTGCATATCAGGAAATGCTAAATTTTACATACATAGTCCGGCATTTTAAAAAGTTATTCCACGCTGATCTCCTCGTCAGTGAAAATCAGCCATTTTAACTACTTTTAGGAAGTTTTTGCTTGGTTCACATTTTTCTATTTATAGCCTCCAAAAAACCCAAAGAATGCATATTCCAATACACCAAAATAAACTTAGAAGTAATCAAAACTGAAAAAAACATCAAACATGTGCTTCATAATTATTATAAAGACCATCCATGGACCTAAAAGATGCTTAGTTGATTTCTTTCTGATTTACACCATGGACATTCATGCGAAACTGAGGAGTGCCCCCTTAAGGGAAAGTTGTCCGTTAAAAAAAATTGAAACGCCCCTTTTTCCATTTCGCGAATTTATTCCGGACGTCTTGACATACGTATTATTGCGATTGTCCAAAAATTGGCCTAACAGCACCTTTTTAAGATAACACTGAAATAGCCTTTTTAACAGCTTTTTCGCAAACTTTTCTCTTTCGGTCTGTTTTTTTTCCATAGCATGAAAAAAGGTCTGAAATTTGCAATCAGAAGTCATTTCCTCTCTAAAAAGTTGCCTCCTATAACCCGATTTATATAAAGCCGCTATCTTATGCGATTTTTTTTTATTTTAACGCGACACGACATAATGACGTCATGTGACATGACGTCACCCCACATGCTATTCTATGTTTAACGTCATTTTACTATGACATCAAAATACCATAGCAACCAGTACTTAAATGGGACGTTACCATTAGCAAACTGTACATATATTGAAACAGTGTTATGGCAAACCCAAGAATTACACCAATGGTTAGTTTTTAAATGGCAAAAAGCCCACCTCAGACTTAGAAAATTCTACTAAAATTGCATATACCAACCGCAAGACACATGGGATCTTGAGATATCGCAAGTTAGATATCTCACGATAAGTTGCGATACATCTTGAGAAATTGTAAGATATATCTCTATTTATTTTGTGGTATCAATGACTCAAGACACATTGAGATATCTCAAGATAATTATCTCAAAACAACTTAAGATATCTCAAGATAGTTATCTCAAGATAACTTGAGATATATTGAGATATCTTGAGATTAATTGAGATATCTCAATACAAATATCTCAATATAAATTGAGATATCTCAAGATAAAATGTGATATCTCAACATGGAGTATCTCAAGATAAATTAGACATATATCGAGATATCTCAAGATACGGTGCATCGCGGAGTATTACAATATACATATTTTACCGAGGTGTTCATAATCTGGGTTTCGTAGCAATGCGGGTTTGCCTTATCGACAAATTACATTCTAACCGAAGTAGTTCTCTTCGCAAACAAACCGAATGGTAACAAACTTTGAAAATATGTTGAAATACAGACAAAAAATCCTTCATTTGACTGTTTTAGTGAAAACAGGTTTGACCCTTAAGGGGGCACTCCACAGTTTAATGTACATTTCTCAATCATCAAACACATGACACGCTCTTAGCCTGAATCCTTGAGCAAAAATAAATCACATCATCATTGCGTCATACATTTCTTAGAAGACAATAAAATTAACCATGTTTCCATACCAAATAGAAGTATCAAAAAGCATTTTCTGTACAACTTTAGTCCCATTTCTTTAAGATTACCCCACCCCTTAAAACATGCTAAAAATGCAATTTTAGCAATATTTCAAATGTCAATAAATAAAAATAAAAAATTTTCCTACACATATCAGGGTCATGTCTGCACTCATAATGCTCTTGCATATCAGGAAATGCTAAATTTTACATACATAGTCAGGCATTTTAAAAAGTTATTCCACGCTGATCTCCTCGTCAGTGAAAATCAGCCATTTTAACTACTTTTAGGAAGTTTTTGCTTGGTTCACATTTTTCTATTTATAGCCTCCAAAAACCCAAAGAATGCATATTCCAATACACCAAAATAAACTTAGAAGTAATCAAAACTGAAAAAAACATCAAACATGTGCTTCATAATTATTATAAAGACCATCCATGGACCTAAAAGATGCTTAGTTGATTTCTTTCTGATTTACACCATGGACATTCATGCGAAACTGAGGAGTGCCCCCTTATAGACAGTGCTTATAGACAGTGCAGTGCTTATAGACAGTGCAGTGCTTATAGACAGTGCTTATAGACAGTGCAGTGCTTATAGACAGTGCAGTGCTTATAGACAGTGAAATGCTTATAGACAGTGCAGTGCTTATAGACAGTGCAATGCTTATAGACAGTGCAGTGCTTATAGACAGTACAATGCTTATAGACAGTGCAGTGCTTATAGACAGTGCAATGCTTATAGACAGTGCAGTGCTTATAGACAGTGCAATGCTTATAGACAGTACAATGCTTATAGACAGTGCAATGCTTATAGACAGTGCTTATAGACAGTGCAGTGCTTATAGACAGTGCAGTGCTTATAGACAGTGCTTATAGACAGTGCAATGCTTATAGACAGTGCAATGCTTATAGACAGTGCAATGCTTATAGACAGTACAATGCTTATAGACAGTGCAATGCTTATAGACAGTGCAGTGCTTATAGACAGTGCAATGCTTATAGACAGTGCAGTGCTTATAGACAGTGCAGTGCTTATAGACAGTGCAATGCTTATAGACAGTGCAATGCTTATAGACAGTGCAGTGCTTATAGACAGTGCAGTGCTTATAGACAGTACAATGCTTATAGACAGTACAATGCTTATAGACAGTGCAATGCTTATAGACAGTGCTTATAGACAGTGCAGTGCTTATAGACAGTGCTTATAGACAGTGCAGTGCTTATAGACAGTGCTTATAGACAGTGCAGTGCTTATAGACAGTGCTTATAGACAGTGCAGTGCTTATAGACAGTGCTTATAGACAGTGCAGTGCTTATAGACAGTGCAGTGCTTATAGACAGTGCTTATAGACAGTGCAGTGCTTATAGACAGTGCAGTGCTTATAGACAGTGCTTATAGACAGTGCAGTGCTTATAGACAGTGCAGTGCTTATAGACAGTGCAGTGCTTATAGACAGTGCAGTGCTTATAGACAGTACAATGCTTATAGACAGTGCAATGCTTATAGACAGTGCAATGCTTACGACAGTACAGTGCTTATAGACAGTGCAGTGCTTATAGACAGTGCAGTGCTTATAGACAGTGCAATGCTTATAGACAGTGCAATGCTTATAGACAGTGCAATGCTTATAGACAGTACAATGCTTATAGACAGTGCAGTGCTTATAGACAGTGCAATGCTTATAGACAGTACAATGCTTATAGACAGTGCAATGCTTATAGACAGTGCAATGCTTATAGACAGTGCAGTGCTTATAGACAGTGCAGTGCTTATAGACAGTGCAGTGAATAGAAACAAATTAGACAGTTTCTCTTGATTCATAGTATGACTGATGTATTTAAAGCTACACAGTCCCTATACATATATGTCCTGTTAACGAAAACAAACAGTGTGTTTCATAAGGTAATGTTGCTTGACTGGGATTATATGCTTTCACTTTCTGCATAAATACAGGTATTGAATGCGTCCTTTTAAAGTAGGCGGTGGCTATCGCTTCAGTAGTTACGAAAATTAGTCTAGGTCGCCTCTATTTACATAAAGGAATTTTTTTATATAGGGAAATGGTCAGTCACAGTAAAATCGCTCGGATGATCATCCAAATACACATAATCAATAACCATCACGTATGCAACATTCAAAGGCATGTTTTACTCGACAGCATAAAGTATTTTGATAAATATCGTCATCTCATAGCTCTAATAGATCTTTCTAGAACCTCTCTTAATTTCACTTGTATCATTGATGTTTAATATATTGGTAATTATGCCCCCCTACCCGAAGGGGGGCATATGGCTTTGCACAGGCGTCGGTCGGTCCATAATCTTCTTGTCTTTGCGAGAACTCAAGAACAGCTGGCACTACAAGCTCGAAACTTGCCAGGAATGTTTGTGCCATGGGGTAGTTGTGCACCTCCCCTTTTGGGTAGATTCGCGTAAGAAATGTTGTTGCCAGGGTAACAAAACATATAACAAAATGTCGGTATGTCGGTATGTTGGTCGGTCGGTCGGTCCACTTTGTCTTTGTGATAACTCAAGAACGGCTGGCACTACAAACTCGAAACTTGGCAAGAATGTTTGTGTCATGGTGTAGCTGTGCACCTCCCCTTTTGGGTAAATTCGCTTAAGAAATGTGGTTGGCATGGTAACAAAACATGTAAAAAAACACTGAAAATCGCCTGTCTTCGCGCTAACTCAAAACCAGCTTGAACTACAAACTTGAAACTGGGCAGGAATGTTTGTGTCAAGGTCTAGTTGTGCACCTCCCCTTTTGGGTAGATTCGGATAAGAAATGTGGTTGGCATGGTAACAAAACTTGTAAAAAATCACTAAAAATCGCTTATCTTCGTGATACTCAAGAACGGCTGGCACTACAAACTCAAAACTTGGCAGGAATGTTTGTCTCATGGTCTAGTTGTGCACCTTCCCTTTTGTGTAGATTCGCATAAGAAATGTGGTTAGCATGGTAACAAAACATATAAAAAACACTAAAAGTCTTCGTGCTAACTCAAAAACAGCTTGAAGTACAAATTCGAAACTCGGCAGAAATGTTTGTGTCATGGTGTAGTTGTGCACCTCCCCTCTTGGGTAGATTCGGATAAGAAATGTGGTTGCCATGGTAACAAAAGTTGTAAAAAATCACTAAAAATCGCTTGTCTTCCCGATAACTCAAGTACAGCTGTCACTACAAACCCAAAACTCGGCAGGAATGTTTGTTGCATGGTATAGTTGTGCACCTCCCCTTTTGGGTAGATTCGCATAAGAATAGTGGTTGGCATGGTAACAAAACTTGTAAAAAATCACTAAAAATCGCTTGTCTTCGTGATACTCAAGAACAGCTGGCACTACCAATGCCAAACTTGGCAGAATGTTTGTCTCATGGTGTAGTTATACACCTCCCCTTTTGGGTAGATTCGCCTAAGAAATGTGGTTGCTATAGTAACAAAACTTGTAAAAAAAAAATCACTAAAAATTGCTCGTTATTTTTTTAAACTAGTTTGGCTTATGGGTTCAAATATTTTTCTTTCTTTTTTAAATTGTTCCTTTTTTTTTTTAAAAAATTATTTTTTTTTTTTTTTTTTTTATTTATTGTTTTTGAAATATATATTTTTTTTAAATATTTTATTTTTTAATTTTATTTTTTTTAATTTTTTTTTTTTTGATTTTTTTTTTTTTTACCCTTTGTTGGATCAGTTTTTCATAGAGTTATAGGGAAGAACTTCAAAAATCTTCTCTGAAACTACAACAGATAAAGGTTTAATTTTATTTAATATCAGCTTTTGGATCCTGTACCAAGTTTGTTCAAATGGTGAATCTGGGGTCAAATTTGGGCCACGCCCCGGGTGTATCCAGTAGAACGATACAGGCCCTCTTGGGCCTATTGTTTTTGATATACAAGTATGTTGTAATGTTTTTGTATTTAAACCTAAAGACCATATTAATTTAAAATTATTTTTTAAATTACCTCCCTTTATTGAATGAATATTAAGATTAAATTTGATTCTAATTAAAAAAAATACATTTATGATTTATTTTCACTCTTTAAGCTCAAACTATTGAATAATTTTGACATATCGGATACATTATTTTGATGAAGAATATGCAAATTAAGCAACCCATGTGAAAGCTAAATGTAAAATACCGATATATATATAAGGATAACTGCCATTGTTACATTATGTATATGTGAAAACTCACTAAAAATTGCTTGGCTTCCATAACTCAAAAACAGCTGGCACTCACAACTTGGCAGTTATGTTTGTGTCATGGTTGTTCAAGGGGGGCATATATGTTTTACAAACATTTCTTGTTATTACATGTGATAGAGGTTAGACTCAAACAAATATATGTTATGCTATGTTATGTATGTTATGTTATGTTATGTTTACAATATGACATTGTCTTGCACAACAATCCGTGGTATATTATTCATAATCTCTATCAAAATTCCAATTGCAAATAGTTGTTTGTACACAATGATATTGCAAATTAACATTCCAAATTCTAGTGTCAGAAACGTATTCCGTTTATATATATTTATTAAATGAAAATAATATACAGGAATTCCCAATTAAATTTCCCAAATACAATTATATGTGACGTCACTTTTAGAATACAAACGTGTGACTTCAACAGGAGTAGAATAGGTACACTGCAAACCCCGCTAGAGATGTTTATGTTCGTTATGCTCATTACTCTGCATTACGTGTTCCCGTCTTAATTCAATTCAGCGATAGGAAAGCTTATATTAGTAGGATTTTCGACAATAAAACACATTTAAAAAATTGTTTTACTGAAAGAAATGAGATAACCTGTTTAAAATTACCTATTACATGTTCTAATTGTACAATATGCAAACTTTTTAAGTCGATATTAAGGTTTTATTTCCTACCCCAGCCAACCCCGTTTTCGCTTCTTGGAGAAGGGGTTGGATGGGGTATGACAGTTAATACTCGGACCACGTAATGGTGTGTGTAATCGTTGCACTTGTATTCATGTAATCAATATATTCACAGCGAAAATTACTTCCAATGAAGAGACTCAGTAAAACCAAGTATATTGCTTCATTGCGGATTTGATTCGAGAACTCTACAATCCTTTCTAATATTTTGTAATAATAAGGCAGGTATTCTAAAACGGTTAAATATGGTTGAGAATAACCAGATAATTTGTCCCACAAAATAAAATAAAATTAGGCATAACAGTCTAACAGGAAATGTTACATTCAGGGACCACAGTTAAACGAAAGCACGCATAGAAACAAACAAGGATTACAAAGATGAATAAAAGGCAAAATATGACATCACAATCACAAAAGGGTTGACAATTGGGCTACCGCCTTGGAACGGTCAGTGGCAAAAAGGGTCGCTGGGGGTATAAAGACATTGTATGCATACAGTTTGCTTACAAGAAGGCCGTGGTCACCAAGTGGAACAGGCGCGAATGTGTGACCGAAATGTTAGATAAATTAATTAGATAATCGTATATGAAGAAAGCAGGGCCCTGTTTTATTAAACATCTTACAATAAGTCTCAATTTTTAAAATGGTTCACCTTTTTCACCTAAGCATTCAATGTAGACAAGTATGTCTGCACGTAGTGCAGAAATATCACATGTTTAAGAAAATGAAATGAAATCACGTTTATTTGAAAAGTGTAATTTATTGTGAAGCATTACGCAATTGATTTACGATCAAAATGGTCGTAAGTTGTTTCATAAAACGGAACCATGATGAATACGACATAGCAGAGCTGTTTGATACATTGCTATTGATCAAGTTAATAACATAATTATTAAGGTTTTGGACATATAAGGGCGTGTTGTATTTATGGCGTAACTATGTTATAATACACCCGCTGACTAAATGCGCAGTTTGTGCCGATGATACTTTCAAAATATTGTTGAAAGAAAAAGGTGGTAAGCATTTGTTTAACATTTCGTTTTCGATGTTATTATTCGGTCTCTTTAAAGCTATATATCAAAGCCATGACAACAAAATATATGGGTCTGTCCTATGTTTAGTATATGTCGCAGTATACCCACTAAGAAAATTTAAAAAGTTGTGTCACTTGTAGTTTAAAAGATAATGTTTAAATAAACACAAGTTTAAGGTTGTGCGTACGGACGTAACGCCATTGTAGCATGTCTCGCTATTCATTAAAGTGATTCGACAAAAATATCATCCATCCAAACAGTCATTTAAAAGAGATGGAGGTTATCTAATCATGAAATTAAATTATCCGATACTGTAAAAACGGAATAAATCCTATTCCTCGTGCGCTTTGCACAGAATTCAACATAGATAGAGATTATTATGTCAGTGCCTTTTACTTTCAAGTTTATTAGGCGAGGCTTAGAAAACGAGGCTCTGCCTCGCCATTCTTCGTTTTCGTGCCGAGCCTAATAAACTTGATAGTAAAAGGCATTGACATATTCTATTTATCATGTAGATTATACATATTTTCCGTATGAATTATTATTATTACCTATTTCTCAGAATGTTACGCTTACCGAGGACGTCGCCATGTTTTTGCTTTTTTGTTTGTTTTATGACGTCAGGCAACGTTACGTGCATGACGTCAGATAACGTTACGTACAATAAACGCCGAGGGATTCCGCATTGATTTGCTCTATTGGTCAGTGCCTAATAAAGCAAAATTTATTAGGTCTCCCCTTTATTAGGCAGAAAAGTGCATATCTGTATGATAAATTTAATTATTAAGTATAATTATCCGGTAAAGTTCCGATATATGTCACAACTGGAACAGTTTTGTCAGTTTCCGTAAGGCACTATTTATTCGGTACGGAAATTACCGAAGTCGTTCCGTTGGTTCCAATGACCGCATTCGATAATTAGGCAACACGGAAATTTCTTACTAAGATAATATTTATATGTTGTATTAGACATGAAGTAGATATAAAAGTCGAACAGGAAATGTAGCATTCAAGACCCAGTCAACCAAAAACACGCATAGAAAGAAACAATAATTACAAAGATGATTGAAATACAGTAAAATAGTTGACAATAGGGCTACTGCATTGGAACGGTCAGAGGGGGAAAGGGCCGATGAGGGTTTAAACCACGTTCTAGGGTAGACCAAACCTCACTTTTACCCTACTGTCATCCCAATTAAACGAGACAGTGTAAATAAAGATATCTCCGCCAGGTTATATTCTCTAACAAACAATGCATCATCAAAAGGCAATATGAATATAACACATAAATGATCATGTATATATGACTATACAAAACAAAGCATGGAATGCCACAAACCAAGTACTCATTGACTTGGCAGAAGCCAGAGCAACACGAGAACAAACCGTTAACGGTACGACAAGACAATATTTAAAACAAACATCAAGCGTTACTGGAAGCTCGACTTGTAAGTGAGGAAGTGTCGATTCTGATATGTGTTGAAAATGACGTAAAACATCTTTTTTTTTAATATTTCTAGATTTTAGTATTTCTGTTTACCGCTGGTGAAGCAGTGTCTAATACGTACCTGGTTAAGGTACATTGGTGGAATATAACGTACTTGAATTAAGCCGCAATGCGCGTGGTAGTCATGTGTTACACATTGGTGGGATATAACGTACTTGAATTAAGCCCCAATGCGCGGGGTAGTCATGCGTTATACCGTCCTTCCACTATTCAACTCAGTCTTATAGTTATATGCTCATTCTTTAACAGAAATAGTTATATCTGGACCAAAGAAATATTGGAAATATTAAAACTGAATATATACACTTTATTCGGCCAGTTCTTACTTTTGTTAAAAGTTATTATGTATGCAATTGTGTTGTCTCAGGCTAGTATATTATGAATGAAAATATAACAGGGTATCGTGTTTATTCACCACAACATATGTATTAAACATTATAATAATAAAAAAATCAAAGAATTAAGTCTCATTTATGCAATACATGTTTGTATCTTCTCTAATGTCAGCTATCTCCGTGATAACTGCTGTTATATACTTGATAAAACAACTCCCTCTACTTTATAATTATGTGTCTACACACTAGGTTTAATATAGGACTTCACAAGGGTCATCTGGAAAGGAAAATATACACTGATTAGGCAGTATATATATGCATAGAAACTCACATTTAAGCAAAATTATGATCAATTAGTATTCATTAAGAATATCAATGACCATAATGAATGCATCAGATACCGCTGATGATTTGTCACAGATGAAATACATTACTTGGTTCCGGCTTAATTTCATTAAGCGATGGAAAAGCTTTTATTAGCAAGATTTTATAAAAGATATTTCGACAATAAAGCAAGTTTAAAAACATTTCTTACTGAGAAAACGCAATAGCCTGTTTAAAATTACCTATTAAATGTTTTAATTTTACAATATGCAACGTTTTTAAACCGAAAAGTTCATACCCAAGCCAATCACGGTTTCGCTTCTTGGAGGAGTTGGATGGGGGTATGAATGTTAATACTCGCACCACGTAATATGTTCCTGTTTGTTTGCGTGGAAATAGGGGATAATCATGTTTTATATTAATATATCGTCACTTCTGTAGTCGCCTGTTAAACCGTTATAGCATGTCATAGCATGTCTAAAGTGACTTAAGGCGCCTTAGAGTTATTTGTTTCAATCCAAATAGAACAGTTGCTTCAGTTTCAAATGAAATGGACATGAAATGAAATGGACATATGCATTAAACTGGGCCGCATGCTACCATCAGTTTAAGTACTGCTTGTGAAAATGTTTGATCAGAAAAAATACGGTTTAGGTTGTTACTAGTGCGAATCCTATTGTTTTTTAAATGAGTGTACATTTTTTAGTGTACTGGTTAATAAAAGGGTTTGATGGATATCTGACACATATCCCAATCCAGTCTCTTTAACAAAGAGATGTAGATTTAATTTCATCTCAAATTATTGTATTTGTTTTCAGTTTTAACAGTAATATTTTACTACACAATCCAACTTTTTGATTTACCAAACACATGCAATATCTGACTTCAGCTGACTGTGTGGCTTTAAAGTAGAAAACCGCGTACGCCGGTGCTAAGGGGCGGCGTGAGAGGTGTCGCACTTTATATTCTCATGAACATTTATATTCTCATGAACAGAATGAATGAATGGTGTTTTACGGCACGTCGACACATAAATAGGTCATATTGTGCGCAAAAAATTATGAAAAATGAAGTATTTATTAAAAAATAATGTAAATATATAAAGATAAAACTATTTAAAAATAAGGGATGATCAGGCGTAATATAAACTATGTATGTAAATTAATAAATGCCCGTCAACGGGTATATAAACAAGTAAATATATATAAGAACACATTACAATGATTTATATAGTCTGATCTCTTTCAGGAAATCTAAAACAAGACTAAAATCTACAGTATCAAATAACTCTTTCATAGTATTAACATTGTAGTACAAAATAAAACCGAGTTTACTTTTCTCTCTTTTTTGTTACTTCTATATAATCTTCTTTCGAGTATTTAATATATGTTTTATAGTTTGATAAAATTAACTGCTGAATGTTATTACCTAAAACGATGTGACGGGCAACCGCTAAGATCTGAAATCATCGTAATCGCCTCCGTCGTCGTCAAAGTCATATCTGTTTGTGCTTGTATATCCGGTATCTATTGCGGTGTTGTCCCACATAACTGGCGATGGCGTCACGCGCATTATCGGCGACGTCAGGTTTCTGGACGTCCGGTTTCTGGAGTAACAATAATTTCAACATATAATCCAGCAACTGTCGAGGAGTGTATTTTAAAGAAAGGTATAAGTACTATTTCTTATTCAACATGCAATCTACCGACGTGTGCCATTTGGAATAGAAATACATTTTTTACATATTTGTATTATAAAAGCATCCTCACAATGCTGTTGTTACTGTGGTACCCGATATTGGAGAAAGCTACTCTGGCAAAATCAAAACGCAGCAATGAACAAGTTTGCTAACCCACACTGTTTTATGTCTAGGACGGGGACTTTAGCCAGGCGCTCCCATGTGTGAGGTCTATTCTCAATAAGGTATGTAGCAAGATGCATGTAATAGTAACAGTAGGACAATCACGAATTCGATTGTACGATCTCACTCTCAAACTCTTTATAAGAACATCCAACACTCTAATGTGCTGATTAGATTAGTTGTGTCTGGGCAAGAACTTTCTACACCACAACTTTCTAATATATACGAAGGCCGTATTTGAAAAACAAATAGCTACTATATCAGTGATTTAAGAAGTAGTGAGTGGGCACTTATTCAAATCTGCCATAATCTCGTATGACACAAGGTAAAACTGCCAAACCTCGTTCTTCAGTTTCTCTTCTTGTATTTAAGGCAGAAAGAATATAATGATATCACTACACACATGGGATGATTCTCTTTATTGTGTGACCAGTCGTAGACTCCTGCTGTGAAAAATGATGAATTCTATACAGGTTCAGATTTCAGCAAAACTACAACAGCAACAGGAAGTACCATAATATAGGCCATAGTCGGACTTTTTAAATAATATTTGTTGACATATTTAGCAAACATAGGAATATTATGAAAATACCAGTACATTCTAAACATAATTGTCATTCATTTGAGATCATTCACCTGTACTTGTTTCGTTAAAAATTACAATTTCTATAGAATTACCAATGAACATGCATGTGAAATTTCGAGTATTTTTATCTGAAAGCATACGTTGCAAATCTCTGGTTTATTACGTCTCTGATTATATATATAATTCCTACTAGTATATTGAGCGCACTTACTGGTCACTTGTTTGCCGTGCATACCCGAGCATCAGGGACACGCTAGGGCTCGGCGGTACTTTCTCGACGTCAGTCAGAGAGGCGGATGATGGTTTTCTGCCATGTCGGCTCGGGTCGAAATACTCGATCTCTGTAGCCCGTGCCACTGCGCTGTCTGTAAGCCGTGACTTTGTCGCTTTGCTGTCTGTAGACCGTGGCTGTGTCGCTGCTCTTTGTGGTGACATCAACATGGATGGCAGTGCTGCAATGTGAGCGTATATTCTGTATAATGTCTACCTTTTATTTTAACATGTATGTCGATATACCAATGCATGTAAAACCTATTGCACTCTGGGTAAATACGAGCGATTGTTACTAACAAACTATTAGTATGTGAGAAAATGCAATTTAACCAAAATACTGCTATTTAAACTTTTAATTACTACATTACTATTAGATAAACCCAATATTCTTTTATTTTTCGTAGATCATATGAATTGAGTACTTACGACATAGCAGGCTTACGACATAGCAGGCATACAGTGGTAACTAATAGTGTTACTTAAGTTGTTTGTTTGGAATGGTGTCATGGCGGGAGGTATACAATACTGGTTCTAGCCAGAAATTGGTGAGTGGCCTGCCTCCACCAAAATTAATCGATCGTCAAGTATGGATAAGCTACTATTATTATTGTATGTGTTGGTAATGATTGAGTAGACATGTACCACTACTTGTTGATACGGTATGGATAGGCTACTCGTGTAGTTGTAGTTGGTGGTAAGAGTTGGGTAGACCTGTACCTGTACTTGTTGATACGGTATGGATAGGCTACTCGTGTAGTTGTAGTTGGTGGTAAGAGTTGGGTAGACCTGTACCTGTACTTGTTGATACGGTATAGATAGATTACTCGTGTAGTTGTAGTTGGTGGTAAGAGTTGGGTAGACCTGTACCTGTACTTGTTGATACGGTACGGATAGGCTACTCGTGTAGTTGTAGTTGGTGGTAAGAGTTGGGTAGACCTGTACCTGTACTTGTTGATACGGTATGGATAGGCTACTCGTGTAGTTGTAGTTGGTGGTAAGAGTTGGGTAGACCTGTACCTGTACTTGTTGATACGGTATGGATAGGCTACTCGTGTAGTTGTAGTTGGTGGTAAGAGTTGGGTAGACCTGTACCTGTACTTGTTGATACGGTATGGATAGGCTACTCGTGTAGTTGTAGTTGGTGGTAAGAGTTGGGTAGACCTGTACCTGTACTTGTTGATACGGTATGGATAGGCTATTCGTGTAGTTGTAGTTGGTGGTAAGAGTTGGGTAGACCTGTACCTGTACTTGTCGATACGGTATGGATAGGCTACTCGTGTAGTTGTAGTTGGTGGTAAGAGTTGGGTAGAGCTGTACCTGTACTTGTTGATACGGTATGGATAGGCTACTCGTGTAGTTGTAGTTGGTGGTAAGAGTTGGGTAGACCTGTACCTGTACTTGTTGATACGGTATGGATAGGCTACTCGTGTAGTTGTAGTTGGTAGTAAGAGTTGGGTAGACCTGTACCTGTACTTGTTGATACGGTATGGATAGGCTACTCGTGTAGTTGTAGTTGGTGGTAAGAGTTGGGTAGACCTGTACCTGTACTTGTTGATACGGTATGGATAGGCTACTCGTGTAGTTGTAGTTGGTGGTAAGAGTTGGGTAGACCTGTACCTGTACTTGTTGATACGGTATGGATAGGCTACTCGTGTAGTTGTAGTTGGTGGTAAGAGTTGGGTAGACCTGTACCTGTACTTGTTGATACGGTATGGATAGGCTACTCGTGTAGTTGTAGTTGGTGGTAAGAGTTGGGTAGACCTGTACCTGTACTTGTTGATACGGTATGGATAGGCTACTCGTGTAGTTGTAGTTGGTGGTAAGAGTTGGGTAGACCTGTACCTGTACTTGTTGATACGGTATGGATAGGCTACTCCTGTAGTTGTAGTTGGTGGTAAGAGTTGGGTAGACCTGTACCTGTACTTGTTGATACGGTATGGATAGGCTACTCGTGTAGTTGTAGTTGGTGGTAAGAGTTGGATAGACCTGTACCTGTACTTGTTGATACGGTATGGATAGGCTACTCGTGTAGTTGTAGTTGGTGATAAGAGTTGGGTAGACCTGTACCTGTACTTGTTTATACGGTATGGATAGGCTACTCGTGTAGTTGTAGTTGGTGGTAAGAGTTGGGTAGACCTGTACCTGTACTTGTTGATACGGTATGGATAGGCTACTCGTGTAGTTGTAGTTGGTGGTAAGAGTTGGGTAGACCTGTACCTGTACTTGTTGATACGGTATGGATAGGCTACTCGTGTAGTTGTAGTTGGTGGTAAGAGTTGGGTAGACCTGTACCTGTACTTGTTGATACGGTATGGATAGGCTACTCGTGTAGTTGTAGTTGGTGGTAAGAGTTGGATAGACCTGTACCTGTACTTGTTGATACGGTATGGATAGGCTACTCGTGTAGTTGTAGTTGGTGATAAGAGTTGGGTAGACCTGTACCTGTACTTGTTTATACGGTATGGATAGGCTACTCGTGTAGTTGTAGTTGGTGGTAAGAGTTGGGTAGACCTGTACCTGTACTTGTTGATACAGTATGGATAGGCTACTCGTGTAGTTGTAGTTGGTGGTAAGAGTTGGGTAGACCTGTACCTGTACTTGTTGATACGGTATGGATAGGCTACTCGTGTAGTTGTAGTTGGTGGTAAGAGTTGGGTAGACCTGTACCTGTACTTGTTGATACGGTATGGATAGGCTACTCGTGTAGTTGTAGTTGGTGGTAAGAGTTGGGTAGACCTGTACCTGTACTTGTTGATACGGTATTGATAGGCTACTCGTGTAGTTGTAGTTGGTGGTAAGAGTTGGGTAGACCTGTACCTGTACTTGTTGATACGGTATGGATAGGCTACTCGTGTAGTTGTAGTTGGTGGTAAGAGTTGGGTAGACCAGTACCTGTACTTGTTGATACGGTATGGATAGGCTACTCGTGTAGTTGTAGTTGGTGGTAAGAGTTGGGTAGACCTGTACCTGTACTTGTTGATACGGTATGGATAGGCTACTCGTGTAGTTGTAGTTGGTGGTAAGAGTTGGGTAGACCTGTACCTGTACTTGTTGATACGGTATGGATAGGCTACTCGTGTAGTTGTAGTTGGTGGTAAGAGTTGGGTAGACCTGTACCTGTACTTGTTGATACGGTATGGATAGGCTACTCGTGTAGTTGTAGTTGGTGGTAAGAGTTGGGTAGACCTGTACCTGTACTTGTTGATACGGTATGGATAGGCTACTCCTGTAGTTGTAGTTGGTGGTAAGAGTTGGGTAGACCTGTACCTGTACTTGTTGATACGGTATGGATAGGCTACTCGTGTAGTTGTAGTTGGTGGTAAGAGTTGGATAGACCTGTACCTGTACTTGTTGATACGGTATGGATAGGCTACTCGTGTAGTTGTAGTTGGTGATAAGAGTTGGGTAGACCTGTACCTGTACTTGTTTATACGGTATGGATAGGCTACTCGTGTAGTTGTAGTTGGTGGTAAGAGTTGGGTAGACCTGTACCTGTACTTGTTGATACGGTATGGATAGGCTACTCGTGTAGTTGTAGTTGGTGGTAAGAGTTGGGTAGACCTGTACCTGTACTTGTTGATACGGTATGGATAGGCTACTCGTGTAGTTGTAGTTGGTGGTAAGAGTTGGGTAGACCTGTACCTGTACTTGTTGATACGGTATGGATAGGCTACTCGTGTAGTTGTAGTTGGTGGTAAGAGTTGGATAGACCTGTACCTGTACTTGTTGATACGGTATGGATAGGCTACTCGTGTAGTTGTAGTTGGTGATAAGAGTTGGGTAGACCTGTACCTGTACTTGTTTATACGGTATGGATAGGCTACTCGTGTAGTTGTAGTTGGTGGTAAGAGTTGGGTAGACCTGTACCTGTACTTGTTGATACAGTATGGATAGGCTACTCGTGTAGTTGTAGTTGGTGGTAAGAGTTGGGTAGACCTGTACCTGTACTTGTTGATACGGTATGGATAGGCTACTCGTGTAGTTGTAGTTGGTGGTAAGAGTTGGGTAGACCTGTACCTGTACTTGTTGATACGGTATGGATAGGCTACTCGTGTAGTTGTAGTTGGTGGTAAGAGTTGGGTAGACCTGTACCTGTACTTGTTGATACGGTATTGATAGGCTACTCGTGTAGTTGTAGTTGGTGGTAAGAGTTGGGTAGACCTGTACCTGTACTTGTTGATACGGTATGGATAGGCTACTCGTGTAGTTGTAGTTGGTGGTAAGAGTTGGGTAGACCAGTACCTGTACTTGTTGATACGGTATGGATAGGCTACTCGTGTAGTTGTAGTTGGTGGTAAGAGTTGGGTAGACCTGTACCTGTACTTGTTGATACCGTATGGATAGGCTACTCGTGTAGTTGTAGTTGGTGGTAAGAGTTGGGTAGACCTGTACCTGTACTTGTTGATACGGTATGGATAGGCTACTCGTGTAGTTGTAGTTGGTGGTAAGAGTTGGATAGACCTGTACCTGTACTTGTTGATACGGTATGGATAGGCTACTCGTGTAGTTGTAGTTGGTGGTAAGAGTTGGGTAGACCTGTACCTGTACTTGTTTATACGGTATGGATAGGCTACTCGTGTAGTTGTAGTTGGTGGTAAGAGTTGGGTAGACCTGTACCTGTACTTGTTGATACGGTATGGATAGGCTACTCGTGTAGTTGTAGTTGGTGGTAAGAGTTGGGTAGACCTGTACCTGTACTTGTTGATACGGTATGGATAGGCTACTCGTGTAGTTGTAGTTGGTGGTAAGAGTTGGGTAGACCTGTACCTGTACTTGTTGATACGGTATGGATAGGCTACTCGTGTAGTTGTAGTTGGTGGTAAGAGTTGGGTAGACCTGTACCTGTACTTGTTGATACGGTATTGATAGGCTACTCGTGTAGTTGTAGTTGGTGGTAAGAGTTGGGTAGACCTGTACCTGTACTTGTTGATACGGTATGGATAGGCTACTCGTGTAGTTGTAGTTGGTGGTAAGAGTTGGGTAGACCTGTACCTGTACTTGTTGATACGGTATGGATAGGCTACTCCTGTAGCTGCACATGTTGGTAAGGTTTGGGTAGATTTGTACCTGTACTTGTTCATATGTTATGGATAGGCTACTCATATAGTTGTGTTTGTTGGTAAGGATTGAGTAGACCTGTACCTGTAGTTGCTGGTATGTTATGGATAGGCTACTCATTTAGTTGTGTGTGTTGGTAAGGAGTGGGTAGACCTGTTCATGTACTTGTTGATATGGTATGGATAGGCTACTCGTGTAGTTGTGTTTGTTGGTAAAGATTAGACAGATCTGTACCTGTACTTGTTGATATGGTATGGATAGGCTACTATTGTAGCTGTATGTGTCGGTAATGCTCGGTAGAACTGTACCTGTAGTTGCTGATATGGTATGGAAAGGCTACTCTTGCAGCTGTGTTTGCTGGTAAGGATTGGGTTGAACTGTACCTGTAGTTGCTGATATGGTATGGAAAGGCTACTCTTGCAGCTGTGTTTGCTGGTAAGGATTGGGTAAAACTGTACCTGTACTTGTTGATATGGTATGGATAGGCTACTCGGGTAGCGGTGTTTGTTGGTAAAGATTGGACAGATCTGTACCTGAACTTGTTGATATGTTATGAATAGGCTACTCGTGTAGCGATGTTTGTTGGTAAGGATTGGGTAGACCTGTACCTGTACTTGTAGATCATGGTATGGATAGACTACTACTGTAGTTGCACATGTTGGTAAGGATTGGGTAGATTTGTACTTGTGATTGTTGATATGGTATGGATAGGCTGCTCATGTAGTTGTAGCTGTTGGTAAGGATTGGGTAGACCTGTACCTGAACTTGTTGATATGGTATGGATAGGCTACTCGTGTAGTTGTAGTTGTTGGTAAGGATTGGGTAGACCTGTACCTGAACTTGTTGATATGGTATGGATATGCTACTCCTGTAGCTGTGCTTGTTGGTAAGGATTGGGTAGATTTGTACCTGTACTTGTTGATATGTTATGGATAGGCTACTCATATAGTTGTGTTTGTTGGTAATGATTGAGTAGACCTGTACCTGTAGTTGCTGGTATGTTATGGATAGGCTACTCATATAGTTGTGTATGTTGGTAAGGAGTGGGTAGACCTGTACATGTACTTGTTGATATGGTATGGATAGGCTACTCGCGTAGTTGTGTTTGTTGGTAAAGATTAGATATATCTGTACCTGTACTTGTTGCTATGGTATGGATAGGCTACTATTGTAGCTGTATGTGTCGGTAATGCTCGGTAGAACTGTACCTGTAGTTGCTGATATGGTATGGAAAGGCTACTCTTGCAGCTGTGATTTGGTAAAACTGTACCTGTAGTTGCTGATATGGTATGGAAAGGTTACTCTTGCAGCTGTGTTTGCTGGTAAGGATTGATTGGGTAAAACTGTAGTTGCTGATATGGTATGGAAAGGCTACTCTTGCAGCTGTGTTTGCTGGTGAGGATTAGACAGATCTGTACCTGTACTTGTTGATATGGTATGGATATGCTACTATTGTAGCTGTATGTGTTGGTAATGCTCGGT